>JAXIVJ010014206.1:30000-35047 GCA_036785665.1 Chirona hameri | reverse complement strand
GAGTGATCCGCTGCCATGGGAGCCCAATGTTTATTTGGTACGGCAGGACCGAGAGCGAAGGTCCTACGAGCATTCAAGAAATGTCAAATATATGGAATCCATATAATATAGACAATATATGTGTCAGTTTCCAACGTCTTTTACAACGTCGAGGACAGCGCGATCGTGTGCGTATAATATATAATATAGCAGTGACCATCGCGACCGACCCGAAAATACTTCCGCGCCGGGAATGTGCATCCGACGCGGAATGAGGAAAACAATCATGTCATGAACGTGTTGGTTCAATAGATTGAGAATGATCCTTCCGCAGGTTCACCTACGGAAACCTTGTTACGACTTTTACTTCCTCTAGACGACCAAGTTTGGGCGTCTTCCCGGCCGCACGGCCGAAGCCAGCAGCCAGTCTAGGCGACCTCACCAAATCATCCATCGGTAGTAGCGACGGGCGGTGTGTACAAAGGGCAGGGACTTAATCAACGCAGGCTAGTGACCTGCGCTTACTTGGAATTCCTCGTTCATGGGGGACAATTGCAACCCCCAATTCCCATCACGAAAAGGGTTCAAACGTTTGCCCAAGCTCCTCACGGAGAGGGGTGTTGAACGGCGCGCTGACCACTTCAGTGTAACACGCGTGCAGCCCAGAACATCTAAGGGCATCACAGACCTGTTATTGCTCCCTTTCCTTCGGCTGGGACGCCGATGATCCCTCTAAGAAGCGCGCCGCAGTCACAAGAGACTGACAGCGTCAAGTTTAATAGGCCAGAGTCTCGTTCGTTATCGGAATAAACCAGACAAATCACTCCACCAACTAAGAACGGCCATGCACCACCACCCACTGAATCAAGAGAGAGCTATCAGTCTGTCAATCCTTACGGTGTCCGGGCCTGGTGAGTTGTCCCGTGTTGAGTCAAATTAAGCCGCAAGCTCCACTCCTGGTGGTGCCCTTCCGTCAATTCCTTTAAGTTTCAGCTTTGCAACCATACTTCCCCCGGAGTCCAGACACTCTGGTTTCCCCGGGGAAGCTGCCCGCACAGTCCGTGTAGTGACCGTTGCGGATTGCTGGTCGACATCGTTTACGGTTAGAACTAGGGCGGTATCTGATCGCCTTCGAACCTCTAACTTTCGTTCTTGACTAATGAAAACATTCTCGGCAAATGCTTTCGCAGTAGTTCGTCGTGCGACGGTCACAGGATTTCACCCCTCGCGTCGCAATACGAATGCCTCCGTCAGTCCCTATTAATCATTTCCCTTCGACTCTCAAAACCAACCAAATCGAGCCAGGGACGTATTCTCCAATTCCATGAATATGTATACAGGCATTCAGAGCCTGCTTTGAGCACTCTAATTTGTTCAAGGTAACGTCGCCGGTCGCCAACAGGCCCCTCCGAAAAACGGCCCGTCGACGGATCCGGCACGATTGAATGCGGCCAGCCGATATTTGGGAGCCCAGCAGTGACACGCGAGCGCGCCGCCGCCAGGCATACCGGACCGGACACGCACTGATATCCAACTACGAGCTTTTTAACCGCAACAGCTTTAATATACGCTACTGGAGCTGGAATTACCGCGGCTGCTGGCACCAGGCTTGCCCTCCAGTCGATCCTCGTTAAAGGATTCACGTTGTACTCATTCCGTTTGAGAGATCTCGGTTAACGAGACCTCTGTAAGGTATTTATTGTCACTACCTCCCTGAACTGGGAGTGGGTAAGTTACGCGCCTGCTGCCTTCCTTAGATGTGGTAGCCATCTCTCAGGCTCCCTCTCCGGAACCGAACCCAGATTCCCCGTTACCCGTCAGAGCCACGGTCAGCCACTAGCAAACCGTCGAGAGCTGATAAGGCAGATATTTGAAAGGCGCGTCGTCGGTACAAGACCGTACGATCCACACAATGTTATTGTGATTCATCGGAGAACGATCGCCACGAGGGCGACCATCGGTTTTCAGCCAATAAAAGCGCCCCGGCCGACCCGAGAGCCGACACTGGGGCTCGGTTGCATGTATTAGCTCTAGAATTACCACAGTTATCCATGTATCACTGTCTCGGCCAGTAAATAATAACTGATTTAATGAGCCATTCGCGGTTTCACCTTAGTTTGGCTTGTACTGATACATGCATGGCTTAATCTTTAAGACAAGCATATCACTACTGGCAGGATCAACCAGGTATCCAACACTCAAAGTGTAAAAGATACAACGCCGAGCGCGCCGAAGCGCGCCGGCACCACATTTAGCCACAAATATCATATAGATATTACAGCTCGATCGTCAACAGGCGATCTCATTCGGCACAACCCGTGCGTCCGACGTGGTCAGACAGGGCCTTTTCATCGAGAGTCATGCGGTGAGCACCGCGCGTCTCAATTGCGAATCAACACAGCTGCGCCGGCTGACTTTGGTCGGCCGCACCCGGGCCGGGTCACCGCGGCGCAAGTGCGCTGTCGCAAAATTCACATTCAATTCATTCACGGACGGCATATTGTGGGAGCTCAACGCCATATCGCACTGGCCGTCCGCCACCAGTGTCCGGCTCGCCACCCCACATGGAGTGCGCGCGGCAGTGGAGTCGCCGTCGCAGCATAGGAAAAAAAATCAAACACTATTCGGTTCATTATTGGGGCATTTCATTTCACGCCTCTTTTCCATTCGGCACTTCCATTGGGTAAGTTTAGGCAGTATGCAGCCCTGGTGGTGCACAAGTGGACAAGTGGCCGTCTCACAACACCCGGTGCTCACAACACGAAGGCCCAGTCACCAGCGCCGGCCGGACGATGTGCTGCTGTACCGCAGTACTCCGGTGCATGACGGTGCAGTCTGTTTTTTTTTTCATCCGATCCGATCCGATCCGATCCGATACGATCCCATCTGTGTGATTATATTATACGCAAAGACGAATAGTTGAAATGACGACAAGCCAATATGACGAGCATCGCCAGTCTCGACCTCGTAACTGGGCCGACCAGTCAAAAGCGCCACTCGGGCGCCGCGGCCGACACGGTCGGCCAGCCGCGCCGCGCTAGTGACTGGTGTCGCCAGTCAAAAAGGACGGCCTGGCGATGCTGGGTATTTATTGCATTTTCGTCATATATTAGAGCTTAAATGTCCTGTTTTCGTGGAATATCACACGCCGCCACTCATATGCGTACATTGGGAGTACTTATCGGCTATTCGAAAATAAAATTTTAAGCGAGGCATATGCACTATTAAGCGAGTCATCGCTACTCCCGCCGTTTACCCGCGCCTCAGAAATGGTGACATTCATGATCAAAGTGATGAATTTTCGGACAAGCAGTAAGTGTGTATCCCTGCGTGATATATATAATATAATATTAGCACTCGGCCGATGCTATTTCAGCTTTGCACCCATACTTCCTCCGGAGTCCATTTCCGAATGGCATACGTTGTACTCTCGGCCGCCCAACCAGGCCGACCAGTCAAAAACGCCACTCGGCCGATGGCCGGCGCCGCGGCCGACACGGTCGGCCAGCCGCGCCGAGCAAGTGACTGGTGTCGCCAGTCAAAAAGGACGGCCTGGCGATGCTGGGTATTTATTGCATTTTCGTCATATATTAGAGCTTAAATGTCCTGTTTTCGTGGAATATCACACACCGCCACTCATATGCGTACATTGGGAGTACTTATCGGCTATTCGAAAATAAAATTTTAAGCGAGGCATATGCACTATTAAGCGAGTCATCGCTACTCCCGCCGTTTACCCGCGCCTCAGAAATGGTGACATTCATGATCAAAGTGATGAATTTTCGGACAAGCAGTAAGTGTGTATCCCTGCGTGATATTATATATTAATATAATACAATATTAGCACTCGGCCGATGCTATTTCAGCTTTGCACCCATACTTCCTCCGGAGTCCATTTCCGAATGTCATATATTTTCGTCATATATTAGAGCTTAAATGTCCTGTTTTCGTGGAATATCACACGCCGCCACTCATATGCGTACATTGGGAGTACTTATCGGCTATTCGAAAATAAAATTTTAAGCGAGGCATATGCACTATTAAGCGAGTCATCGCTACTCCCGCCGTTTACCCGCGCCTCAGAAATGGTGACATTCATGATCAAAGTGATGAATTTTCGGACAAGCAGTAAGTGTGTATCCCTGCGTGATATATATAATATAATATTAGCACTCGGCCGATGCTATTTCAGCTTTGCACCCATACTTCCTCCGGAGTCCATTTCCGAATGGCATACGTTGTACTCTCGGCCGCCCAACCAGGCCGACCAGTCAAAAACGCCACTCGGCCGATGGCCGGCGCCGCGGCCGACACGGTCGGCCAGCCGCGCCGAGCAAGTGACTGGTGTCGCCAGTCAAAAAGGACGGCCTGGCGATGCTGGGTATTTATTGCATTTCCGTCATAAATTGCAGCTTAAATGTCCAGTTCTCGTGGAATATCACACGCCGCCACTCATATGCGTACATTGGGAGCATTTATCGGCTATTCGAAAATAAAAACCGGCCGGACAGTGCATTACCATGGCATACGTTGTACGTTACATAGGCAACCTATTTCTCTACTCGGCCGATGGATGGTATTTCAGCTTTGCAACCCTACTTCCATTTATCAATTATCGTCTATTAAAACATCAAAACCGGCCGGACACTGCATTACCATGGCACACGTGTTAGATACATATTTCTATATATTTTTATTACACGATGTATATATTTCTCACATGACGATTTTAAGTGGGCCGATCCTGACAGCAGTGCAACGTCAGGCCAACCCGCGGCGGGGCGGGAGCAAGCTCCGGCGGCCCCGCCAGTGTTCAAAAATCAGTTTAATATTCTGGTCCCCATGTCGGGGACGTATCAGATATTAAGCTGATAAGAACAGATACTACACTTTGATCTTAGCCAAAAGGCCGAGAAGCGATACTTGAGCAGAGAAATGATGCACAATTTATATCACCCGAATCAGCGAACGGCTCGTAGATGCCTGCCGGCGTCTCGCGCCGATGGCCGGCAACAGGCGGTCGGCCACTACCTGAGCCGCAGTACATTATAGGTAGGCCGTATCGCCT
>JAXIVJ010014206.1:17500-25000 GCA_036785665.1 Chirona hameri | reverse complement strand
TGCAGTGAAGCCAGCGAGACGTCTCACCCATTGAAAGTTTGAGAATAGGTTGAGCTCACGGGGAGCCCAGCTCCTCTGATCATTCGCTTTACCGGATGAAACTCCGTATCACACGAGCGCCAGCTATCCTGAGGGAAACTTCGGGCGGAACCAGCTACTAGATGGTTCGATTGGTCTTTCGCCCCTATACCCAGCTCAGACGATCGATTTGCACGTCAGAATCGCGGCGGACCTCCACCAGAGTTTCCTCTGGCTTCATCCTGGCCAGGCATAGTTCACCATCTTTCGGGTCCCAACGTGTGGGCTCTAGGTCCACGCCTCAGCAGTGCTCCGAAAAGCAAGCCAGCCGATGGCGTGGCCCGCGGGTGCGCCGCCGCCACGAGTGACGACGGATCTCCGCTCGTGCCGTCAGACGACACTTCACTTTCATTGCGCGTCTGAGATTCGACAATCTCAATCGCTCGCTCACATGTTAGACTCCTTGGTCCGTGTTTCAAGACGGGCCGCACGTGACGACGCAAAGGCCGAGCCGACTCTTGCGAGTCGGTTTGCGCTGGCCGTCGCCCAGTCGTTCGCCAATCGGCCGCATTGCACCGCAGACCAGGCCGGCCGTGGCCGCACGAAGCGCACATTCCACGGAGCGCCGGCAGCGCCCGAAGACGACACCGGCCCGACACGGCTCTGCAGATAACGGCCGGCAATAAGACCGGACAACGAAGCCCCGACCTGTCGATGCCGAACAAAGGGAGGCGCGACGCCGACCGCCCGACAGCGACGCGCGCCGACACCGTAAACGGAGCCGGCGCGTGCCGTGCGGCAGCCGACGTGCGCCTATTTGTCCGACGACACGCGTCACACGTGCGCTTAATCCCATACTGGCAGCTTCACGGGCTATTTGACTCTCTCTTCAGAGTACTTTTCAACTTTCCATCACTGTACTTGTTGACTATCGGACTCGTGGTTATATTTAGCTTTAGATGGAGCTTACCACCTGCTTAGGGCTGCATTAGCGAGCAACCCGACTCGAAGGAGGACTCGTCCGCGAGCGCGGCAATCGGTCGCACGGGCCTGTCACCCTCCATGGAACTCCTTTCCAGGAGACTTGGACCGACACCGGACACGGACAGAGCCCTCCCAAACACCACATTGCACTACGGCCTCTCGACCGCAGGCTTCGGTGCTGAGCTCATCCCACTTCACTCGCCGTTACTGGGGGAATCCCATTTGGTTTCTTTTCCTGCACTTAATGATATGCTTAAGTTCAGTGCGTGATCCAGCACCCCCGAGGTCGAAATAAATTTGTTATACTTTGCACACAAGTATCGTTCGCTGCATTTACTGACGCATTGAATCAGGGCATGGACGCCAGCGTGCAGCAAAGTCACACGAGTGTGCGCCGTATTCCATCGGCACTTGAGACGACGCCATTTAATGTCTTCATAACGGCAGCACCACGTGTGCAATGTTACATATTGAAGACATGGCGAACGTCCACGGCTGCAGAGCACAAACCATTTGTGGTGCAGATTTATCAACCGACCCTCGAGAGCACTGAGCTTGCCGACCGAAATCGGAAGCCGCCATTTGCGTTCAACCTGTCGATGATCATTTGTGTCCTGCAATTCGCAAACTGTCTCGGGTTTTACCCCGGTCTTCATCGACCCACGAGCCGAGTGATCCGCTGCCATGGGAGCCCAATGTTTATTTGGTACGGCAGGACCGAGAGCGAAGGTCCTACGAGCATTCAAGAAATGTCAAATATATGGAATCCATATAATATAGACAATATATGTGTCAGTTTCCAACGTCTTTTACAACGTCGAGGACAGCGCGATCGTGTGCGTATAATATATAATATAGCAGTGACCATCGCGACCGACCCGAAAATACTTCCGCGCCGGGAATGTGCATCCGACGCGGAATGAGGAAAACAATCATGTCATGAACGTGTTGGTTCAATAGATTGAGAATGATCCTTCCGCAGGTTCACCTACGGAAACCTTGTTACGACTTTTACTTCCTCTAGACGACCAAGTTTGGGCGTCTTCCCGGCCGCACGGCCGAAGCCAGCAGCCAGTCTAGGCGACCTCACCAAATCATCCATCGGTAGTAGCGACGGGCGGTGTGTACAAAGGGCAGGGACTTAATCAACGCAGGCTAGTGACCTGCGCTTACTTGGAATTCCTCGTTCATGGGGGACAATTGCAACCCCCAATTCCCATCACGAAAAGGGTTCAAACGTTTGCCCAAGCTCCTCACGGAGAGGGGTGTTGAACGGCGCGCTGACCACTTCAGTGTAACACGCGTGCAGCCCAGAACATCTAAGGGCATCACAGACCTGTTATTGCTCCCTTTCCTTCGGCTGGGACGCCGATGATCCCTCTAAGAAGCGCGCCGCAGTCACAAGAGACTGACAGCGTCAAGTTTAATAGGCCAGAGTCTCGTTCGTTATCGGAATAAACCAGACAAATCACTCCACCAACTAAGAACGGCCATGCACCACACCACCCACTGAATCAAGAGAGAGCTATCAGTCTGTCAATCCTTACGGTGTCCGGGCCTGGTGAGTTGTCCCGTGTTGAGTCAAATTAAGCCGCAAGCTCCACTCCTGGTGGTGCCCTTCCGTCAATTCCTTTAAGTTTCAGCTTTGCAACCATACTTCCCCCGGAGTCCAGACACTCTGGTTTCCCCGGGGAAGCTGCCCGCACAGTCCGTGTAGTGACCGTTGCGGATTGCTGGTCGACATCGTTTACGGTTAGAACTAGGGCGGTATCTGATCGCCTTCGAACCTCTAACTTTCGTTCTTGACTAATGAAAACATTCTCGGCAAATGCTTTCGCAGTAGTTCGTCGTGCGACGGTCACAGGATTTCACCCCTCGCGTCGCAATACGAATGCCTCCGTCAGTCCCTATTAATCATTTCCCTTCGACTCTCAAAACCAACCAAATCGAGCCAGGGACGTATTCTCCAATTCCATGAATATGTATACAGGCATTCAGAGCCTGCTTTGAGCACTCTAATTTGTTCAAGGTAACGTCGCCGGTCGCCAACAGGCCCCTCCGAAAAACGGCCCGTCGACGGATCCGGCACGATTGAATGCGGCCAGCCGATATTTGGGAGCCCAGCAGTGACACGCGAGCGCGCCGCCGCCAGGCATACCGGACCGGACACGCACTGATATCCAACTACGAGCTTTTTAACCGCAACAGCTTTAATATACGCTACTGGAGCTGGAATTACCGCGGCTGCTGGCACCAGGCTTGCCCTCCAGTCGATCCTCGTTAAAGGATTCACGTTGTACTCATTCCGTTTGAGAGATCTCGGTTAACGAGACCTCTGTAAGGTATTTATTGTCACTACCTCCCTGAACTGGGAGTGGGTAAGTTACGCGCCTGCTGCCTTCCTTAGATGTGGTAGCCATCTCTCAGGCTCCCTCTCCGGAACCGAACCCAGATTCCCCGTTACCCGTCAGAGCCACGGTCAGCCACTAGCAAACCGTCGAGAGCTGATAAGGCAGATATTTGAAAGGCGCGTCGTCGGTACAAGACCGTACGATCCACACAATGTTATTGTGATTCATCGGAGAACGATCGCCACGAGGGCGACCATCGGTTTTCAGCCAATAAAAGCGCCCCGGCCGACCCGAGAGCCGACACTGGGGCTCGGTTGCATGTATTAGCTCTAGAATTACCACAGTTATCCATGTATCACTGTCTCGGCCAGTAAATAATAACTGATTTAATGAGCCATTCGCGGTTTCACCTTAGTTTGGCTTGTACTGATACATGCATGGCTTAATCTTTAAGACAAGCATATCACTACTGGCAGGATCAACCAGGTATCCAACACTCAAAGTGTAAAAGATACAACGCCGAGCGCGCCGAAGCGCGCCGGCACCACATTTAGCCACAAATATCATATAGATATTACAGCTCGATCGTCAACAGGCGATCTCATTCGGCACAACCCGTGCGTCCGACGTGGTCAGACAGGGCCTTTTCATCGAGAGTCATGCGGTGAGCACCGCGCGTCTCAATTGCGAATCAACACAGCTGCGCCGGCTGACTTTGGTCGGCCGCACCCGGGCCGGGTCACCGCGGCGCAAGTGCGCTGTCGCAAAATTCACATTCAATTCATTCACGGACGGCATATTGTGGGAGCTCAACGCCATATCGCACTGGCCGTCCGCCACCAGTGTCCGGCTCGCCACCCCACATGGAGTGCGCGCGGCAGTGGAGTCGCCGTCGCAGCATAGGAAAAAAAATCAAACACTATTCGGTTCATTATTGGGGCATTTCATTTCACGCCTCTTTTCCATTCGGCACTTCCATTGGGTAAGTTTAGGCAGTATGCAGCCCTGGTGGTGCACAAGTGGACAAGTGGCCGTCTCACAACACCCGGTGCTCACAACACGAAGGCCCAGTCACCAGCGCCGGCCGGACGATGTGCTGCTGTACCGCAGTACTCCGGTGCATGACGGTGCAGTCTGTTTTTTTTTTCATCCGATCCGATCCGATCCGATCCGATACGATCCCATCTGTGTGATTATATTATACGCAAAGACGAATAGTTGAAATGACGACAAGCCAATATGACGAGCATCGCCAGTCTCGACCTCGTAACTGGGCCGACCAGTCAAAAGCGCCACTCGGGCGCCGCGGCCGACACGGTCGGCCAGCCGCGCCGCGCTAGTGACTGGTGTCGCCAGTCAAAAAGGACGGCCTGGCGATGCTGGGTATTTATTGCATTTTCGTCATATATTAGAGCTTAAATGTCCTGTTTTCGTGGAATATCACACGCCGCCACTCATATGCGTACATTGGGAGTACTTATCGGCTATTCGAAAATAAAATTTTAAGCGAGGCATATGCACTATTAAGCGAGTCATCGCTACTCCCGCCGTTTACCCGCGCCTCAGAAATGGTGACATTCATGATCAAAGTGATGAATTTTCGGACAAGCAGTAAGTGTGTATCCCTGCGTGATATATATAATATAATATTAGCACTCGGCCGATGCTATTTCAGCTTTGCACCCATACTTCCTCCGGAGTCCATTTCCGAATGGCATACGTTGTACTCTCGGCCGCCCAACCAGGCCGACCAGTCAAAAACGCCACTCGGCCGATGGCCGGCGCCGCGGCCGACACGGTCGGCCAGCCGCGCCGAGCAAGTGACTGGTGTCGCCAGTCAAAAAGGACGGCCTGGCGATGCTGGGTATTTATTGCATTTTCGTCATATATTAGAGCTTAAATGTCCTGTTTTCGTGGAATATCACACACCGCCACTCATATGCGTACATTGGGAGTACTTATCGGCTATTCGAAAATAAAATTTTAAGCGAGGCATATGCACTATTAAGCGAGTCATCGCTACTCCCGCCGTTTACCCGCGCCTCAGAAATGGTGACATTCATGATCAAAGTGATGAATTTTCGGACAAGCAGTAAGTGTGTATCCCTGCGTGATATTATATATTAATATAATACAATATTAGCACTCGGCCGATGCTATTTCAGCTTTGCACCCATACTTCCTCCGGAGTCCATTTCCGAATGTCATATATTTTCGTCATATATTAGAGCTTAAATGTCCTGTTTTCGTGGAATATCACACGCCGCCACTCATATGCGTACATTGGGAGTACTTATCGGCTATTCGAAAATAAAATTTTAAGCGAGGCATATGCACTATTAAGCGAGTCATCGCTACTCCCGCCGTTTACCCGCGCCTCAGAAATGGTGACATTCATGATCAAAGTGATGAATTTTCGGACAAGCAGTAAGTGTGTATCCCTGCGTGATATATATAATATAATATTAGCACTCGGCCGATGCTATTTCAGCTTTGCACCCATACTTCCTCCGGAGTCCATTTCCGAATGGCATACGTTGTACTCTCGGCCGCCCAACCAGGCCGACCAGTCAAAAACGCCACTCGGCCGATGGCCGGCGCCGCGGCCGACACGGTCGGCCAGCCGCGCCGAGCAAGTGACTGGTGTCGCCAGTCAAAAAGGACGGCCTGGCGATGCTGGGTATTTATTGCATTTCCGTCATAAATTGCAGCTTAAATGTCCAGTTCTCGTGGAATATCACACGCCGCCACTCATATGCGTACATTGGGAGCATTTATCGGCTATTCGAAAATAAAAACCGGCCGGACAGTGCATTACCATGGCATACGTTGTACGTTACATAGGCAACCTATTTCTCTACTCGGCCGATGGATGGTATTTCAGCTTTGCAACCCTACTTCCATTTATCAATTATCGTCTATTAAAACATCAAAACCGGCCGGACACTGCATTACCATGGCACACGTGTTAGATACATATTTCTATATATTTTTATTACACGATGTATATATTTCTCACATGACGATTTTAAGTGGGCCGATCCTGACAGCAGTGCAACGTCAGGCCAACCCGCGGCGGGGCGGGAGCAAGCTCCGGCGGCCCCGCCAGTGTTCAAAAATCAGTTTAATATTCTGGTCCCCATGTCGGGGACGTATCAGATATTAAGCTGATAAGAACAGATACTACACTTTGATCTTAGCCAAAAGGCCGAGAAGCGATACTTGAGCAGAGAAATGATGCACAATTTATATCACCCGAATCAGCGAACGGCTCGTAGATGCCTGCCGGCGTCTCGCGCCGATGGCCGGCAACAGGCGGTCGGCCACTACCTGAGCCGCAGTACATTATAGGTAGGCCGTATCGCCTCGGTCGACAGCGACATAATACCATGCGGATGTCGCATTTTGCGGCCGTGATTTGCAATGACACCATCAACACGGCTACACCGGCCGCCGCATCGCGCGTCACCGCTTCAATATCGTCGCGGGAAATCAGTCCGTCGTGCCCGCGTCAGCGCATGGTCCGGAGGTCTGAAGTCGCGTGCGCGGGAGAGATTCGCCGACTGGTCGATAGATGGCAGCACCAGCCGGTCCGAGTCGGCGAATAATATGGCGCGAAAAGATTTAAAAGACAACGGCACCCGGTGTTCCCAGGCGGTCACCCATCCAAGTACTAACCGGGCCCGATGCTGCTTGACTTCAGTGATCGGACGGGAACTGGTATTTTCAGCATGGTATGGTCGTTGCCGACGGTAGATGACACAGTGGCCGGTTTTGTTTGTTGGCAAATTGGCTCGGAAAAATGGACCCGACACACTTGGACCGCGAGGAGCGACCGCGAACAATAATAGCATTTTATATAGTTATATCATATAGTACAGAAATCGGACTTGAATATGGAAATGGAAATCAATGACTGAATGAATGGTATGAATATGTCCAACATAAAAATAACCCAACACAGCACACAATAGCATGTTTATAGACGATAAAAGATTATAAATGGTATGGATCGATGCGATATCGCTTCCTCTATCCAAATATATCATTTTCGCCGCATATTATTGACAAATTAAATAGTTATGCGTATGAAAAGTCCCCGGCACGTCGTTAAGTAGACACGGCGCAATGCGGCCAGTTTTACCCA
>JAXIVJ010014206.1:5000-12500 GCA_036785665.1 Chirona hameri | reverse complement strand
GCGCCGACACCGTAAACGGAGCCGGCGCGTGCCGTGCGGCAGCCGACGTGCGCCTATTTGTCCGACGACACGCGTCACACGTGCGCTTAATCCCATACTGGCAGCTTCACGGGCTATTTGACTCTCTCTTCAGAGTACTTTTCAACTTTCCATCACTGTACTTGTTGACTATCGGACTCGTGGTTATATTTAGCTTTAGATGGAGCTTACCACCTGCTTAGGGCTGCATTAGCGAGCAACCCGACTCGAAGGAGGACTCGTCCGCGAGCGCGGCAATCGGTCGCACGGGCCTGTCACCCTCCATGGAACTCCTTTCCAGGAGACTTGGACCGACACCGGACACGGACAGAGCCCTCCCAAACACCACATTGCACTACGGCCTCTCGACCGCAGGCTTCGGTGCTGAGCTCATCCCACTTCACTCGCCGTTACTGGGGGAATCCCATTTGGTTTCTTTTCCTGCACTTAATGATATGCTTAAGTTCAGTGCGTGATCCAGCACCCCCGAGGTCGAAATAAATTTGTTATACTTTGCACACAAGTATCGTTCGCTGCATTTACTGACGCATTGAATCAGGGCATGGACGCCAGCGTGCAGCAAAGTCACACGAGTGTGCGCCGTATTCCATCGGCACTTGAGACGACGCCATTTAATGTCTTCATAACGGCAGCACCACGTGTGCAATGTTACATATTGAAGACATGGCGAACGTCCACGGCTGCAGAGCACAAACCATTTGTGGTGCAGATTTATCAACCGACCCTCGAGAGCACTGAGCTTGCCGACCGAAATCGGAAGCCGCCATTTGCGTTCAACCTGTCGATGATCATTTGTGTCCTGCAATTCGCAAACTGTCTCGGGTTTTACCCCGGTCTTCATCGACCCACGAGCCGAGTGATCCGCTGCCATGGGAGCCCAATGTTTATTTGGTACGGCAGGACCGAGAGCGAAGGTCCTACGAGCATTCAAGAAATGTCAAATATATGGAATCCATATAATATAGACAATATATGTGTCAGTTTCCAACGTCTTTTACAACGTCGAGGACAGCGCGATCGTGTGCGTATAATATATAATATAGCAGTGACCATCGCGACCGACCCGAAAATACTTCCGCGCCGGGAATGTGCATCCGACGCGGAATGAGGAAAACAATCATGTCATGAACGTGTTGGTTCAATAGATTGAGAATGATCCTTCCGCAGGTTCACCTACGGAAACCTTGTTACGACTTTTACTTCCTCTAGACGACCAAGTTTGGGCGTCTTCCCGGCCGCACGGCCGAAGCCAGCAGCCAGTCTAGGCGACCTCACCAAATCATCCATCGGTAGTAGCGACGGGCGGTGTGTACAAAGGGCAGGGACTTAATCAACGCAGGCTAGTGACCTGCGCTTACTTGGAATTCCTCGTTCATGGGGGACAATTGCAACCCCCAATTCCCATCACGAAAAGGGTTCAAACGTTTGCCCAAGCTCCTCACGGAGAGGGGTGTTGAACGGCGCGCTGACCACTTCAGTGTAACACGCGTGCAGCCCAGAACATCTAAGGGCATCACAGACCTGTTATTGCTCCCTTTCCTTCGGCTGGGACGCCGATGATCCCTCTAAGAAGCGCGCCGCAGTCACAAGAGACTGACAGCGTCAAGTTTAATAGGCCAGAGTCTCGTTCGTTATCGGAATAAACCAGACAAATCACTCCACCAACTAAGAACGGCCATGCACCACCACCCACTGAATCAAGAGAGAGCTATCAGTCTGTCAATCCTTACGGTGTCCGGGCCTGGTGAGTTGTCCCGTGTTGAGTCAAATTAAGCCGCAAGCTCCACTCCTGGTGGTGCCCTTCCGTCAATTCCTTTAAGTTTCAGCTTTGCAACCATACTTCCCCCGGAGTCCAGACACTCTGGTTTCCCCGGGGAAGCTGCCCGCACAGTCCGTGTAGTGACCGTTGCGGATTGCTGGTCGACATCGTTTACGGTTAGAACTAGGGCGGTATCTGATCGCCTTCGAACCTCTAACTTTCGTTCTTGACTAATGAAAACATTCTCGGCAAATGCTTTCGCAGTAGTTCGTCGTGCGACGGTCACAGGATTTCACCCCTCGCGTCGCAATACGAATGCCTCCGTCAGTCCCTATTAATCATTTCCCTTCGACTCTCAAAACCAACCAAATCGAGCCAGGGACGTATTCTCCAATTCCATGAATATGTATACAGGCATTCAGAGCCTGCTTTGAGCACTCTAATTTGTTCAAGGTAACGTCGCCGGTCGCCAACAGGCCCCTCCGAAAAACGGCCCGTCGACGGATCCGGCACGATTGAATGCGGCCAGCCGATATTTGGGAGCCCAGCAGTGACACGCGAGCGCGCCGCCGCCAGGCATACCGGACCGGACACGCACTGATATCCAACTACGAGCTTTTTAACCGCAACAGCTTTAATATACGCTACTGGAGCTGGAATTACCGCGGCTGCTGGCACCAGGCTTGCCCTCCAGTCGATCCTCGTTAAAGGATTCACGTTGTACTCATTCCGTTTGAGAGATCTCGGTTAACGAGACCTCTGTAAGGTATTTATTGTCACTACCTCCCTGAACTGGGAGTGGGTAAGTTACGCGCCTGCTGCCTTCCTTAGATGTGGTAGCCATCTCTCAGGCTCCCTCTCCGGAACCGAACCCAGATTCCCCGTTACCCGTCAGAGCCACGGTCAGCCACTAGCAAACCGTCGAGAGCTGATAAGGCAGATATTTGAAAGGCGCGTCGTCGGTACAAGACCGTACGATCCACACAATGTTATTGTGATTCATCGGAGAACGATCGCCACGAGGGCGACCATCGGTTTTCAGCCAATAAAAGCGCCCCGGCCGACCCGAGAGCCGACACTGGGGCTCGGTTGCATGTATTAGCTCTAGAATTACCACAGTTATCCATGTATCACTGTCTCGGCCAGTAAATAATAACTGATTTAATGAGCCATTCGCGGTTTCACCTTAGTTTGGCTTGTACTGATACATGCATGGCTTAATCTTTAAGACAAGCATATCACTACTGGCAGGATCAACCAGGTATCCAACACTCAAAGTGTAAAAGATACAACGCCGAGCGCGCCGAAGCGCGCCGGCACCACATTTAGCCACAAATATCATATAGATATTACAGCTCGATCGTCAACAGGCGATCTCATTCGGCACAACCCGTGCGTCCGACGTGGTCAGACAGGGCCTTTTCATCGAGAGTCATGCGGTGAGCACCGCGCGTCTCAATTGCGAATCAACACAGCTGCGCCGGCTGACTTTGGTCGGCCGCACCCGGGCCGGGTCACCGCGGCGCAAGTGCGCTGTCGCAAAATTCACATTCAATTCATTCACGGACGGCATATTGTGGGAGCTCAACGCCATATCGCACTGGCCGTCCGCCACCAGTGTCCGGCTCGCCACCCCACATGGAGTGCGCGCGGCAGTGGAGTCGCCGTCGCAGCATAGGAAAAAAAATCAAACACTATTCGGTTCATTATTGGGGCATTTCATTTCACGCCTCTTTTCCATTCGGCACTTCCATTGGGTAAGTTTAGGCAGTATGCAGCCCTGGTGGTGCACAAGTGGACAAGTGGCCGTCTCACAACACCCGGTGCTCACAACACGAAGGCCCAGTCACCAGCGCCGGCCGGACGATGTGCTGCTGTACCGCAGTACTCCGGTGCATGACGGTGCAGTCTGTTTTTTTTTTCATCCGATCCGATCCGATCCGATCCGATACGATCCCATCTGTGTGATTATATTATACGCAAAGACGAATAGTTGAAATGACGACAAGCCAATATGACGAGCATCGCCAGTCTCGACCTCGTAACTGGGCCGACCAGTCAAAAGCGCCACTCGGGCGCCGCGGCCGACACGGTCGGCCAGCCGCGCCGCGCTAGTGACTGGTGTCGCCAGTCAAAAAGGACGGCCTGGCGATGCTGGGTATTTATTGCATTTTCGTCATATATTAGAGCTTAAATGTCCTGTTTTCGTGGAATATCACACGCCGCCACTCATATGCGTACATTGGGAGTACTTATCGGCTATTCGAAAATAAAATTTTAAGCGAGGCATATGCACTATTAAGCGAGTCATCGCTACTCCCGCCGTTTACCCGCGCCTCAGAAATGGTGACATTCATGATCAAAGTGATGAATTTTCGGACAAGCAGTAAGTGTGTATCCCTGCGTGATATATATAATATAATATTAGCACTCGGCCGATGCTATTTCAGCTTTGCACCCATACTTCCTCCGGAGTCCATTTCCGAATGGCATACGTTGTACTCTCGGCCGCCCAACCAGGCCGACCAGTCAAAAACGCCACTCGGCCGATGGCCGGCGCCGCGGCCGACACGGTCGGCCAGCCGCGCCGAGCAAGTGACTGGTGTCGCCAGTCAAAAAGGACGGCCTGGCGATGCTGGGTATTTATTGCATTTTCGTCATATATTAGAGCTTAAATGTCCTGTTTTCGTGGAATATCACACACCGCCACTCATATGCGTACATTGGGAGTACTTATCGGCTATTCGAAAATAAAATTTTAAGCGAGGCATATGCACTATTAAGCGAGTCATCGCTACTCCCGCCGTTTACCCGCGCCTCAGAAATGGTGACATTCATGATCAAAGTGATGAATTTTCGGACAAGCAGTAAGTGTGTATCCCTGCGTGATATTATATATTAATATAATACAATATTAGCACTCGGCCGATGCTATTTCAGCTTTGCACCCATACTTCCTCCGGAGTCCATTTCCGAATGTCATATATTTTCGTCATATATTAGAGCTTAAATGTCCTGTTTTCGTGGAATATCACACGCCGCCACTCATATGCGTACATTGGGAGTACTTATCGGCTATTCGAAAATAAAATTTTAAGCGAGGCATATGCACTATTAAGCGAGTCATCGCTACTCCCGCCGTTTACCCGCGCCTCAGAAATGGTGACATTCATGATCAAAGTGATGAATTTTCGGACAAGCAGTAAGTGTGTATCCCTGCGTGATATATATAATATAATATTAGCACTCGGCCGATGCTATTTCAGCTTTGCACCCATACTTCCTCCGGAGTCCATTTCCGAATGGCATACGTTGTACTCTCGGCCGCCCAACCAGGCCGACCAGTCAAAAACGCCACTCGGCCGATGGCCGGCGCCGCGGCCGACACGGTCGGCCAGCCGCGCCGAGCAAGTGACTGGTGTCGCCAGTCAAAAAGGACGGCCTGGCGATGCTGGGTATTTATTGCATTTCCGTCATAAATTGCAGCTTAAATGTCCAGTTCTCGTGGAATATCACACGCCGCCACTCATATGCGTACATTGGGAGCATTTATCGGCTATTCGAAAATAAAAACCGGCCGGACAGTGCATTACCATGGCATACGTTGTACGTTACATAGGCAACCTATTTCTCTACTCGGCCGATGGATGGTATTTCAGCTTTGCAACCCTACTTCCATTTATCAATTATCGTCTATTAAAACATCAAAACCGGCCGGACACTGCATTACCATGGCACACGTGTTAGATACATATTTCTATATATTTTTATTACACGATGTATATATT
This sequence comes from Chirona hameri, assembly GCA_036785665.1. Classification (NCBI taxonomy): domain Eukaryota; kingdom Metazoa; phylum Arthropoda; class Thecostraca; order Balanomorpha; family Balanidae; genus Chirona; species Chirona hameri. Next base: position 6,914 of record JAXIVJ010014206.1, on the reverse strand, counting down.
TCTCACATGACGATTTTAAGTGGGCCGATCCTGACAGCAGTGCAACGTCAGGCCAACCCGCGGCGGGGCGGGAGCAAGCTCCGGCGGCCCCGCCAGTGTTCAAAAATCAGTTTAATATTCTGGTCCCCATGTCGGGGACGTATCAGATATTAAGCTGATAAGAACAGATACTACACTTTGATCTTAGCCAAAAGGCCGAGAAGCGATACTTGAGCAGAGAAATGATGCACAATTTATATCACCCGAATCAGCGAACGGCTCGTAGATGCCTGCCGGCGTCTCGCGCCGATGGCCGGCAACAGGCGGTCGGCCACTACCTGAGCCGCAGTACATTATAGGTAGGCCGTATCGCCTCGGTCGACAGCGACATAATACCATGCGGATGTCGCATTTTGCGGCCGTGATTTGCAATGACACCATCAACACGGCTACACCGGCCGCCGCATCGCGCGTCACCGCTTCAATATCGTCGCGGGAAATCAGTCCGTCGTGCCCGCGTCAGCGCATGGTCCGGAGGTCTGAAGTCGCGTGCGCGGGAGAGATTCGCCGACTGGTCGATAGATGGCAGCACCAGCCGGTCCGAGTCGGCGAATAATATGGCGCGAAAAGATTTAAAAGACAACGGCACCCGGTGTTCCCAGGCGGTCACCCATCCAAGTACTAACCGGGCCCGATGCTGCTTGACTTCAGTGATCGGACGGGAACTGGTATTTTCAGCATGGTATGGTCGTTGCCGACGGTAGATGACACAGTGGCCGGTTTTGTTTGTTGGCAAATTGGCTCGGAAAAATGGACCCGACACACTTGGACCGCGAGGAGCGACCGCGAACAATAATAGCATTTTATATAGTTATATCATATAGTACAGAAATCGGACTTGAATATGGAAATGGAAATCAATGACTGAATGAATGGTATGAATATGTCCAACATAAAAATAACCCAACACAGCACACAATAGCATGTTTATAGACGATAAAAGATTATAAATGGTATGGATCGATGCGATATCGCTTCCTCTATCCAAATATATCATTTTCGCCGCATATTATTGACAAATTAAATAGTTATGCGTATGAAAAGTCCCCGGCACGTCGTTAAGTAGACACGGCGCAATGCGGCCAGTTTTACCCAGAGGATTGAAATTGACATAAAAATGCATTATAAATGGTCTGGATCGATGTGATATTGCTTCCTCTATCCAAATATATCAATTTTGCCGCATATTATTGACAAATAAAAAAGTTATGCGTATAAAAAGTCCCTGGCACGACGTTAAGTAGACACGGCGCAATGCGGTTGAGAATAAAGTTGAGAAAAGACGTCCATAGACAGACTTGTAGAAAAGGTTTCGGCTACTCATCGGCTCCAAAAACACACCGGTCTATAAAACACCTGAATAAATAAGACTTACCTGGTGGGTGGGGACCGCGGCGTCGGCCTTCGCCCTCTTCGATCTTGTTCTTTTCTTCTCGGTCCCGAGCGCCGCCGCGGCTGGTGGCGGCGGCAGGTGATCTTCGTCTGAAAACACAACACAAAAATAAATGGAAAAGGCTGTCGCCAGATGGGTTCGAACCACCATCCACCGAATGATAACCAGAGCTCATATCCACTACGCTATTGAGACGCCGGGCTGTATGCGCACAACGGCAGAATGCAGCTCAACTTGACGCAACAATGGGTCGTTGGTGAGTTTTAGCTTTAAGATAGCTTCCAAAAGTCTGCCCCCGTTGTCGTATCACCGGCAAATTGTAATACGTGCACATAAATGCCGTTATCCAAAAACATACCGGTCTATAAAACACCTGAATGATAAGATAAATAAGACTTACCTGGTGGGTGGGGCACCACGGCGTCGGACATCGTAACTTTTTAACTTGTCTGCAAATAAAACAAATTTAGCACACTTGCATC
>JAXIVJ010014205.1:0-35052 GCA_036785665.1 Chirona hameri | reverse complement strand
ATACTGCGTACTTGCGAGCAATTTTATAAATAAGTGATATTCGCACTGACTTTTGCATTTGCTTTGTTCATTGCTCCATCCGAGATCTGCGACATCCCCGCGTCATGTAAACAAATCAGAAACTTGTCCCTGCATTACATTTTTTCTTTCTTTCATATTATGATGAGTTCCCATGGATTCCCTGTCGTTCCAGGATCGCAGATAACGAAGAAGTCGACACACTTACACTGAAAACACGCCTTTAGACCTATTCTAGAAAGGTTCTCAATGAGAGTCCGCGCCGTGGTTTTAGAGAACCTAATCGATAACATATTTGTGTCCGGGCATGCATTGGATAACTTTCAGCAGACATTTGGGTTTCAGAGACCAATTTAATGACGGAAAGAGCCAGGGGTGGTACAAATAGACTATGGTTCTCCGACCAAATCGAAAGTTGGAAAATGGTTCTCCAGCAACACTAATGCAATATCGCTCGTTGAAGCAATATTTATATGTATACTCTTGTGAAATATTGATCATACATGAAGCAATAAAGTTGCAGAAACTCTGATAAGCTACTCTGTAGCTGATGCAATATTAAAGACATTGCACAGTTCTTGAGGCCCCTACAGAAGAAGAGAGTATAGACAGGTCTTAAGCAATATTTGTCATTTAATATGAATATTTTTTTCATTTATGGCAGACAGAAAAGTGTACCAATAATACCAAAGCTACCAAAAGCGTCACCAAGGCGTCACCCAAGGGCTCCGCCACAGGTTTGAAGTTGGGGGGGGGGGACGTAGATTCATGAGCTCAGCGAGATATAGGGCTGAGTATATGGGATATGGTGGTGACTGGGCTCTACGCCTGACCGGGCCCCTGATACACGCCTTTGCCAGCACCGGGCCCCTGCCTCGATAGGGCCTGACCAAGACCGGGCCCCTACCAGAAACGGGCCCATATCAAGAATATGCAAGGACCGGGCCCTGTTGTGACCGGGCCCCATATCACGCCTCTGCCAGCACCGGGCCCCTGCCTCGATCGGGCCCCTACAAGGAACGGGCCTATCAGGAAGGAGCCCGTATCAAATAATTTCAGACTCAGACTCAGACGTATATTAAAGTGATCCACAACAAGCGTGTGGCTGTTACCACCTCTCGTCGGAAGATAAAAAGAAGGTCAAATGATCAGGCGTATGCGCAATACAGTCACTCACACATTCATACAGGTCAAGATGACGCACATCACATACATCACACACGGGTTTGGTTTTGGTTTGGTTAGGATAAGGCCGCTTCGGTCTACTTGGACCATTGCGCAGCCATGGGATGAAGGAGAAGGGGTAAAGTGGGTCAAAACGGACGCCGACCGGGCGACCGCCCATGAACAGGCCCTTCCCCGCAGCGCGAAGCTGCGAGGAGAGCCCACGCCATGCAGACGGCCACCACTCCCGGGGGGCAGCTCGAGGCCACCACATGCCCGGTGGCCAGCGACCACCAGACCCGGGGTAACGTGGGCGTGATAAAGGATGGAGGACCCGCAGTCGGTAGGATCAAAAGGGATCTGCACACACGGGCCTGGGAAACGGCTAATAGTCAGTCGGGCGCAGCAGACTGAACCGACAGATGTCGCCTTAGGCGGCGAGCAAACGGCGGCACGGGAAGCTCCAGCAGGTCTGGGGGCAACGAGTTGTACAGTGCCGGACCGCGACAGCTGAAGCGCCTCTTCCCCATCTCAGTGCGCAACCGGGACACAAACAGGTCGCAGTCCTGGCGAGTGGTCCTGCCCGACACTTCCCGCACCTCGCGCATCTCAGCCACAGTGGCGAGACCCGCGGCCAGCTCCTCAGGCTCGCCGAGACGGCGCACTTTGTGTATCAAACACAAAGTGCGGTACAAGACCAGGTTCTCCGCGCCGAGCCAACCCAGCTTCTCAAGCAGGTCCTATACATGATCAAACTTTTTGCGGCCGAAAATCACTTTTGCCTCATAGTTAATATTTGTTTGAATTCGAGACAGGTTCTTCCGTGAACCGTTACCAAATATGGTGATGCAGTATCGGACCTGCGAGAGAACCAGAGCGTTGACCAGCACAGAGATGACGGACGATGGCAGGCGGCTCCTAAGATGTGATAGACCACTGAGAATGCCAAAACAGCGTCTAGTGGCGGAGGTTACATGGGTGTCCCAGTTCAAAGTGCGATCGAAGGTGATGCCGAGATTCTTAGCTTCCGAAATAGGTATGAGAGTGTGATCGCGAAATTTTACCATGAAGTTCGGGGCATTGCGCAAATTTTGAGCGCTTCCCAACAGCATCAATTGAGTTTTCTCAGTGTTGATTTTTAATCCGTTTCCACGAAACCAGATGTATAGAGAAGCAAGCGCACGTTACATTCTACTCACGACGTTATTGAGCTCTGACTTTTTCCCACTGACTAAAATTTGTGTATCATCGGCATACTGTACTACTACTGCGTCCTCGGCGAACAAGCTGAGGTCGTTGGCGAAGACGCAATATAGCAGAGAGCCGAGGGCAGAACCCTGAAAAACCCCGATGCAGTTGGGATGGGAAGCGGAGCTGAAATTTGTATGTTGCCCAGAGCGTCAGTGAAGCTCACGCTCTGAGTGTGATTCCGAAGATAAGCAGAAAACCAAGTAATATCAATTCCGTAAAGCTGCAATTTTGTCAATAATTTAGCGTGGTCTATCACATCAAAACACTTGCTCAAATCCAGCAGGCAGAGGAGGGACAGCTCTCCACGGTCGTAAGCGAAAAGGATATGATCGGAAAGGGATATCAGGGCGGTTTCCGTCGAGTGAAGAGGACGAAAACCGTGCTGAGTTGAGGAAAGGAGGTGGTTTTGGGAGAGGTAGAGCTGTTGATGGACGGCCCGCTCTACAATTATGGAGATCACTGGAACTATGGAAATTGGCAGGAAGTTGGATGGATTAGAAGGATCATTTTTTTTTGCAATTTGCAAAAACAAAATTGCAAGGAGCCGGCCCTGTTGTGACCGGGACTTCGTCCTGACCGGGCCCCATATCACGCCTTTGCCAGCACTGGGCCCCTGCCTCGATCGGGTCTGACCAAGACCGGCACCAACCAGAAACGGGCCTGCATCAAGAATATACAAGGACCGGGCCCTCGTCCTGACCGAGCCCCATATCACGCCTTTGCCAGCACCGGGCCCCTGCCTCGATCAGGCCTGACCAGGACCAGGTCCCTGCCAGGTATGGGCCAGAATATGGGTCCTTTTGATGCGTGCCCCTCATAGATTTCGGGAGAAGCTCACCCTTTTGAGCCCCCCCCCCCCTGCTTGCGCCACTGCCAACTTGCCTCGGGATACTCCCGCTACTTGATGTGTCAGTGGTACCTAGAGACAGGAGCGTCGCCACCGGGGAGGGGGGCTGTGGGCGCCCCCCCCCCCCCAGGATCGCTCCGGCCGGAGTCCGCCCCCCCCCCCAATTCGCAGGATTTTAACATTAGCCCAATGGGGCTGGCCCAAAACCCATGGCTGCCCCCGCCCTCCCCACACTCAAAATTTTGGGGCAACGCCACTGCCTAGAGAGGTGACTTGTTGACTAAGTTAAAGGAAATAGTTCACCTTCAACATTAGTTTTAAACTGAGATAGCAGTTTTGTAGCCCGTGTTGGGAAACCCCTATCTGCAAGTTTTCTTGACTGCAAAAAACTCCAGCCGAATATATTTGATTTTTTTTTGGCGAAGGAATGCGGTGCTGGCGAAAGAATGTGGCCTGGATCTAGCCGGGGCAGAGGCTATACCATCAGCCAATCAGCTTGAAACACGAGCAAGCGAACCGCCGGCCGCCGGTTGGCACATCTCTAATGCGAGTCTATCCTTACGCGACTACTTTCGAATATGATTGGCTGAGCCATTTTTTTAAATTCGCGTGGCGTCAGGACTCATACGCAGAGAGTAGAGCCCTTCATGGAATGGAAATCCCATATGGGAATGGGAATGGAATTGAAATGGGTGGAAATGGGGCAATTCTTTGGAAATGTAACGGGTTGGAACGGGTTTGGGACATACCATATTATTGTTTAGCACACACAAAGTGAAATGTGCTGAAATGGGTGGGAATGGGTGGGAATTGATGGGGAATCAATTATGAATTCGGATTGGAACGGGTTTGGGTCTGGCTGAATGGGCTGGAACGGGATGGGGGCTGAAAATGTGTCCCATGAAGGGCTCTAGCAGAGAGTATGCATATAGTTTTGATAAACAATAATAATTTACGGCCTTCTGTCCTGAATCGGCGCGATATAAGGCCATTTTTGACAATATAAAAATAAATTGTATTACAAAAATATAATAAAGTCGTGTTTGGGATAACAAAATCCAAGGTCAACAAGGTCAAGGTCCTTTAACGTACTTTCTGCTTCTAAAAAAAAAACTGAGCGACTTATACATGCGCATTACTGCTAAGTTGCAGTGGCATGGCTGCTAATTAACCACAGTCCACACAGACGCGTAGCCAGGATTTCGTCCAGGGGGGGGGGGCCTTGAAAGGCCCTTCCCGAGCGTTGAAAGGGCCAACCAAACGGATGAAAAGGCACGTTACAAGGATGGAGAATGTAGTAGGTATGGCAGGTATATCATTGGCCATACCAACTTTTAGGAGCTGGAGTTAGTAAACTGAGGGGTCTGCCATTTCAACTTAGGAACCAGCGACACCAGTTTGGAATCAGCTATACCAACTTCGTATATTTTTAGGACCAAAATATATTGTAAATTCATTACATTTTGCACATAACAATTCCTACCGATAGATATTTCAAGTCATAGTTGATAAAGCGTTCCGCGCTTATAATCAGCAAGTACTCGGTAACGAATTCAGTAAATTAGCCTCCCTACGCATTGTTATTTATCATGAAGGTCTGCAATATGTTTCCTGCACTCTATCTTTTGCGAATATGTGCCAACCTTTTATGAACAATCAACAATCATTTGAAAAAAAGTGCATTGAAATCGTCAGTCTAGCAGTGGCGGTGAGGTCGACCTATTAAGTGTCGGCGATTGGTTTATAAGTGCCCATTCAATAACGTTGAACAGATTGATGCAAAAGCGATGGAGATGGATGGATGATGATGATGGAGGGAAAATACCGATCATTAATTTTCCCAAACTTCCAACTTTGAATTAGGGAATAATTTTATTAAATTCTTAAATTTAGATCACATCATTGTAATACCATAACGGACGACGGTAGCCAAATAAATTGTTGATAACAAAATACAAAGGTGATTATCTCCATTTAAAGGGAGATAATCACCCTTTTCCACGAAAATGGAGTTAGCACCTGAAATCGATAGACGAGGCCAAAATATGATATAAATTCATCACATTTTGCATATAAACATTCCTACCGAAAGATATTGGCAGTTTCCTACTGATAAGCGATCCACGTTTATATCGGTCGGTACTCAGCAAGTACTCGATAACGAATTCAGTAAATTAGCCTCCCTACGCATTGCTATTTATCATGCAGGTATGCAATATGCTTCCTGCACTCTATCTTTTGCGAATATGTGCCAAAATGTTATGAATAATCAACAATCATTTGAAAAAAGTGCATTGAAATCGGCAGTTTAGCTTGGCACCGGCCGGCCGGTGCCAAGCTAAACTACGGCGACCTATTTAGTGTCGGCGATTTGTTTACAAGTGCCCATTCAACAACGTTGAACAGATTGATTCAAAAGCGCCAGATGTTGCGCTTTCCAATAGTGGAGGGAACATACCGATAATTAATTTTCCCAAATTTCCAACTTTGAATTAGGGAATAATTATATTTAATTTTTAAATTTATATCACAACATTTTAATACCATAACGGTAGCCAAACAAGTTGTTGTTAACCAAATCAAAAGGTGATTATCTCCCTTTAAAGGTATTGCGCCGCGAAGCGGCGGGAAAAATTTGAATCTTATGCCCTGGATAAGCATTTTTTCCTCTATGACCTCTAAAAATGTTTTTTGTTGCCTTAAGAGTGTGGAAAAAAGTGAGAAAGCGAACTATTTTGCCCCAATTTATAGGAAAGTAGCAATATACCAGTAAGGCGCCGTAGATGGCGAGGAACGAGCGAGCGCGAAATAAATGTATGGTGAATTTCAACCCGATCGGGCAAGTAGTTCCTGAGATACAAATAAGGTGGCACACGTGCGCACGTGCAGAGGCACGTGCCCATGACTTGTGGGTAGGCGGCGGTTGAGAGGTCCCTAACCACACACCAAATTTGAACACAATTGGCTCAGCCATTCCTGAAATATAGAATAGGGGTGAGCACGTGCGCACGTGCAGAGGCACTCCACCACTGACTTGTGGAAAGGCAACGGCTGAGAGGTCCCTAACCACACGCCAAATTTGCACATAATCGGCTCAGCAGTTGCAGAGTTTTTGCGAGAAAACACTTTTCAACATCCCTCACGCGGCATGCGCCACGCGCAGTGGTAGTCTCACACATGGTCGGCACCGGTCTCAAACAGGGTAGGTTGGATGGGGCTGCTCAGCAAATAAGTCAGCTTGTCAATCGGACGTGTGGTTGCAGAGATATGAGCTTCTCAAAAGCGTCGCCACGTGTCGGGTCGGGTCGGGTCGGGTCGGGTCGGGCCGGGCCGCTCATATTCAGATTTTTCCCATATACCACGGAAAGACGAGCGAGCGCTTCGCGCGCGCTCGTAATAAACAACACATAAATGCGCAGCGAAACGGTACGAATTTATAATTTTGTTTTAACCCTTATACAATTGAACGTGTATTGAAATTAGTGGTGTCAATCGGTTACCAACATTTTGGTAACCGACAAAATGTTGTGACCGATTTGGTAATCGGTCGGTCAGCCTCATCCATTTTTGGACACTTGTCGGTCAGCCTAATCTGAAAAAACTTTGTGTCACACCTTCACACATTATATCCAACAAATTTGCTCCAAATTCAATCAATTAATGTAAATACTAAATAGAATACATGATTATTATATCAAGATTGAAGATATTGCTCACAGGAGGAAGTGAGGTCCTGCAAACTAAGTATTGTATAGTTATACCATCTAAGTAGTAGTGGTGTCAATCGGTTACCGAAATTTTGGCAACCGAAAAAAATGTTGTGACCGATTTGATAATCGGTCGGTCAGGCTTATACATTTTTGGACACTTTTCGATCAGCCTAATCTTAAACAATTCACTTTTTTTGTCACACTTTTACACATTATATCCAGCTAATTTGCTCCAAATTCAATCAATTAATGTAAATACTAAATAGAACACATCATTATTATATCAAGATAGAAGATGTTGCTCACAAGAGGAAGTACGGTCCTTAAAAATAAGTATTGTATACCATCTTAAGTAGCAACCACAAACCAGTAATCAGTATCTATGACCTCCAACTTTGGCCAGATACAATTTATTTCTTCCTATGTATGTATTTATGTAATATGTATTATGTTGCAAATTAATATGAAATGATTGAGGTCACATTTTCCATCCTGTTTTCGATGTGCTTTCGGTCTTGCTTGCATCATCCACTATTTTGCTTTGTAAATTTGTTTTTCCTTCACAATAAAAAAATACTTTTTGGAAACTGTACATGTGCGTTTTATGATGTTAAACAAAACTATTTTTGCCAGTGTGTTACCTACATAAATAAGTATAAAATTGGAAAATCGGTTAAATTTTGGACATTTTTGGCTTCAACCCAAATCGGTCGGTATTGGGTCAGCTGAAATGCCTCCCATTCGGTATCGGTTTGGAATCGGTCAGGACATTTTTGGAAAATTACATCACTAATTGCAATTGCGCCGCGGAGCGGCGCGAAAATTTTGATTTTATTCCCTGGATAACTGTATTCTTACTGTTGAAGATGCTTGAGGTGTGTACTGCTTGAGGTGCTTGCAATCTGAGCGCAGTGTCATGTGCTCAAAGTTGGGGGGGGGGGGGGACAAAAGACACTCTGTCCCCCCAACTTTGAAGTTGGGGGGACATGTTCCCCCCGTCCCCCCCCCCGGTGGCCGAGCCCATGGCGTCACCAAAAACGATACATAAAGAGACATAAAAGAAAAGTGCATCAAAGAGCCTTTGGGCCCATCTGAGGTTGCACCCCCCCCCCCCCCCCCCCCCACCAGTCTCGCCCCAATACAGTTTTGTTATTACCTTTTAATTGCTGTAAATGTACATAATCATACATAACCAATCATAACCATAACCATAACTAATAACCAATCATACGATACATAATCAAACTTGACCTAACATTTACAGCAATTAAGGTCGCAGGGACCCATGTTTAGAACGTGCCGCTCACATCCGCTCGCTGCGCTGCAGAACCTACCAGGGGCTGTCGGGCCCCTGGACCCCCCCCCCCCCAGACCATCTGATAGACAGCATGGGTGGAACTTTTCAGAGCAAGTTGGTGGGGCAAAATATCATATTGGATGGTTGCTTTGCATGGCTGAGGTGAAAAATTGAACAGTTTAACACTAGCAAACCTTCAAATCTGAAAAACGTTCGTGGGGCAGAACATACAAATGGTGGGGCCAAAATCAAAGTAGATGGTGCAGTCGCCACAGCAACTTGGGACGGGGGGGGATTACTGAACCGAACGTCAAATACAAACAGTTTTAAATGTAATCAGACTTTTTACAGGTAGGTAGACAACATTAACACCAGACACATCCTAATGCCATACTTTTCATGCTATTGGTGAGAAGTCGATACTGATACACTACATCACCAATAACATGAAAAGTATGTTGTTAGGGCGTGTCCGGGGTTACAGTTGTTTACCCTGTTTCTCCCTTCAAATTGACAACCCTTTGCCTGTGATGACTTTGAGACACCAACTTTCAGACACCAACACACCACCAATAACATGAAATAACAGGGGGTGAATTACTGAACCGAAGGTCAAATACAAGCAGTTTGTAATTTAATCAGACTTTTTACAGGTAGGGTAGACAACATTAACACCGGGCACATCTTAATGCCATACTTTTCATGCTATTGGTGATGAAGTCGATACTGACACACTACATCACCAATAACATGCAAAGTATGTTGTTAGGGCGTGTCCGGGGTTACAGTTGTTTACCCTGTTTCTCCCTTCAAACTGACAACCCTTTGCCTGGGATGACTTTCAGACACCAACACACCACCAATAACATGAAAGTTTGATATCTTTAGATGTCCCAAATTACCACAACACCACCAGCAACGTGCCAAGTCTGATGTGGTAACATGTTAAGTTTATCCTACTTGCTATGCGATTTATTTTATGCACTTTTTGAGCAACTATATTATTAATTGTTTTAACTTAACCTTACCTTGAACTCTGAAGAAGGAGGTGCTTCACATAATTGCTAAAAAAAATAACATGCGTCGCTTCCGAAAGCGACGATCGCTCCAAATCGAGGTTTTAAAATGCTCCATCATGCCTCCATAGTCATTGGTCAACAAGGGCGTAGGCAAGGAGGGGGGGGGGGCAAGGGGGCCAAGCCTCCCCCTGGAGGCCAGGGGGCCCCTCTGGCGACTGAGCAAGGACCCCTGGAGTAGAAGGCCCCAGTGTTTTTGATGGTGTCAGGCGCCCGCAAAACGCCTTACGTCGCATAAAAGAACGCCCACGAACCGAGAGAAAAAATCGTAACACGAATAAATAACAACACTTGATTGTCTGTTAAAGGCATGTATATGTACATACGTAAAAGGGGCCCAGCCAATGTTGATAGAGCACTTTACCAGCTTTATAGGGCCATACTGATCTGCAGAGGGCCCCTGTCGGCATTTAGAGGGCCCCTTCCGGTTGTAGAGGGCCCTCTGCCGGCCTTTATAGGGCCCTACCGATCTGGAGAGGGTCCCTGCCGATCTGGAGAGGGCCCTGCCGATCGTAGATCGCCCTGCCAGTCTGTATAGGGCATCTGTCGGCATTTAGAGGGCCCTGCCGACCTGTAGAGGGCCCTCTTCCAGGCTTTAGAGGCCCTGTCGATCTGCAGAGTGTCCCAGCCAACCTGTAAAGGGCCCTCTGCTGGCCTTTAGAGGGCCCTATCGATCTGTAGAGGGCCTCTGCCCGCCTTTAGAGGGCCCTTCCAGCATGTAGAGGGCCTACCGATCTGCAGAGGGCCCCCTGTCGGCATTTAGATGGCCCCTTCCGGTTGTAGAGGGCCCTCTGCCGGCCTTTATAGGGACCTGCTAATCTGTAGAGGGTCCCTGCCGATCTGGAGAGGGCCACCTGCCGGTCTTTAGAGGGCCCTGCTGATCTGTAGATCGCGCTGCAAATCTGTAGAGGGCCTCTTCCGGCATGTAGAGGGCCCTGCCGACCTGTAGAGGGCCCTCTTCCAGCCTCTAGGGGCCCTGTCGATCTGCAGAGTGTCCCAGAAAATCTATAGAGGGCCCTTCCAGCATGCAGAGGGCCTGCCGATCTGCAGAGGGCCCCCTGTTGGAATTTAGATGGCCCCTTCCGGTTGTAGAGGGCCTTCTGCCGGCCGTTATAGGGTCCTGCCAATCTGTAGAGGGTTCCTGCCGACCTTTAGAGGGCCCTCTTCCAGCCTTTAGAGGCCCTGTCGATCTGCAGAGTGTCCCAGCCAATCTGTAGATGGCCCTCTGCCCGCCTTTAGAGGGCCCTTCCAGCATGTAGAGGGCCTGCCGATTTGCAGAGGGCCCCCTGTCGGCATGTAGATGGCCCCTTACGGTTGTAGAGGGGCCTCTGTCGGTCTGTATAGGGCCCTCCCGATCTGGAGAGGGCCCTCTGCCGGTCTTTAGAGGGCACTCCCGATCTATATATCGCCCTGCCAATCTGTAGAGGGCCTCTGTCGGCATTCAGAGGGCCCTGCCGACCTGTAGAGGACCCTCTTCCAGCCTTTAGGGCTCTGTCGATCTGCAGAGTGCCCAGCTAATCTATAGAGGGCCCCTGCCGGCTTTTAGAGGGCCCTGCCGGCTTTTAGAGGGCCCTGCCGATCTGTAGAGGGCCCGCCTTTAGAGGGCCCTTCCAGCATGCAGAGGGCCTGCCGATCTGCAGAGGGCCCATGTCGGCATTTATATGGCCCCTTCCGGTTGTAGAGGGCCCTCTGCCGGCCTTTATAGGACCCTGCCAATCTGTAGAGGGTCCCTGCTGATCTGGACAGGGCCTCTGCCGGTCTTTAGAGGACCCTGCCGATCTGGTGATCGCCCTGCCACATCTGTAGAGGGCATCTTCCGGCATTTAGAGGGCCCTGCCGACCTGTAGAGGGCCCCCTTCCAGCCTTTAGGGTCCCTGTCGTTCTGCAGAGTGTCCCAGCCAATCTATAGAGGGCCCTCTGCCGGCCTTTAGCGCGCCCTGCCGATCTGTAGCTCGCCTTGCCTGCCTGCCTGCCTTTATAGGGCCTCTACCGGCATTTAGAGGGCCCTGCCGACCTTTAGACAACCCTCTTCCAGTCTTTAGGGGCCCTGTCGATCTGCAGTGTCCCAGCCAATCTGTAGAGTGAGCGTAGAGGGCCCTCTGCCGGCCTTTAGTGGGCCCTGCCGATCTGCAGATGGCCATCTGCTGGCCTTTAGAAGCCCCTGCCGATCTGTAGAGGACTCTATGCTGGCCTTTAGAGGGTCCTGTGGTGGTAGAGGTGGTCTGCCGGTCGAGCGCCGGTGAGGCTCTCGAAGGAAGACCAGTGAAAGTTCTCATTGTTTTTCAGTGTATGCTAGTAACGTCTGAGAGGAGTACACGGCTTTGGTAATGTAGGCTTTTACTTTGACTCGAACTCGGGCTGCCACTACTAGGAAAGGTCAGAAGCCCAGCGCTCTCCCACTGAGCTACAGGGGCGGACAGATCGCTCGTGTCCGCACTATCGAAGGCTTTTTAATGTTAGTGTCATAATTCCTACCCCAGAATCCAGATCAAGTCAATGAGTGGTCTTCCGCGGTTCTCCCAAACCGCTGTCGACTGAAATAGTATTTTGCAGACAACTTGCTAGTTTTGTATGGTCTATAAAACAACTATATTTGTGGTCTAATATGCTGCCAAACTGATATCACTGTTGCTATGTGGGACTCGTATTTTTTTTTTGGTAGACTCGGACGCGTATTTTTTTGGGTAGACTGTGCATTTTCATGTGTGAACCAATTCAGTAAAAATTTCCCTCGAATATCCCACGATTCGATGTAAAATCACACGCATGCAAACATGCAGTGTTCTGAAATTACTTTTTGAATACATCCAGGAGGCAACAAAACTGCCGAAAAAAACATGTGAAGAGGTAACAAATAAAAAAGGGGAATATATCTTAATTTTACTCATGTAGCTACAAAAATAAGTGATTATCCGGAGGGTGAAACTCCTCATCAAGATTGTAAGGAATATGTCATAAGTTGATATAATTCAATGTAAATATTTTTCAATGTTAGCATAACTACATAAAACTAGTTTCCTATCAACATTTTTCGTTTTGGAACATAGTTCATCAATTTCATAATACTTATAACCAAGATCTACACAATTCAGCAAGCTTAGTGATCCAGTTCACAGTTCAACTCAGGGGATGTACTCCGCTCCTTCAACATTGGTAAAAAGTGTGACAACCGCGAGCAGCTTCCAGCATCTTGGCCGTGTTTATCGGATCTGCTCATAAGCTATATTTGGCTATCAGCTAGTATTGATCAATCAGTCTGGAGCAAGCTCGACGGTGATTGGTCAGGTTGTGATGACGTGAAGGCGGGGGAGAATCATTTGTTTACATTTCAACGGGTTCGCCATATTCGTTCGCTGGCAATGTGCAGGCGTGTATGCGTGTGCATTTTTAAGCATTTACTTATTTTTATGAAGCGTAAGACAATATTTAAAGGTGTATATGAAATTCGACATAATAATTGTATCTGTCAACGTATTTTCCCAGAATACCTCATAAGCTAAAAATTTAAACCCAAATCTGTGCGTTCTTTAGCTGAGGACATCTGCGAAAATTGTCGACATAAGAGGCTGTAGGAGTAGGTTAGCTATTTTTTTTTTCAAGGACGTAAACCCATAGATTCTGTCACCTTATATCAACAGACTAGAAAATTCATATCAATGTGAGTTGTGACTGATATCGGTATTAGTTCGGTATCGGTAATGTGACTGATATCGGTATTAGTTCGGTATCGGTAATGTGACCGATATCGGTATTAGTTCGGTATCGGTAATGTGACTGATATCGGTATTAGTTCGGTATCGGTAATGTGACTGATATCGGTATTAGTTCGGTATCGGTAATGTGACTGATATCGGTATTAGTTCGGTATCGGTAATGTGACTGATATCGGTATTAGTTCGGTATCGGTAATGTGACTGATATCGGTATTAGTTCGGTATCGGTAATGTGACTGATATCGGTATTAGTTCGGTATCGGTAATGTGACTGATATCGGTATTAGTTCGGTATCGGTAATGTGACTGATATCGGTATTAGTTCGGTATCGGTAATGTGACTGATATCGGTATTAGTTCGGTATCGGTAATGTGACTGATATCGGTATTAGTTCGGTATCGGTAATGTGACTGATATCGGTATTAGTTCGGTATCGGTAATGTGACTGATATCGGTATTAGTTCGGTGTCGGTAATGTGACTGATATCGGTATTAGTTCGGTATCGGTAATGTGACTGATATAGGTATTAGTTCGGTATCGGTAATGTGACTGATATCGGTATTAGTTCGGTATCGGTAATGTGACTGATATCGGTATTAGTTCGGTATCGGTAATGTGACTGATATCGGTATTAGTTCGGTATCGGTAATGTGACTGATATCGGTATTAGTTCGGTATCGGTAATGTGACTGATATCGGTATTAGTTCGGTATCGGTAATGTGACTGATATCGGTATTAGTTCGGTATCGGTAATGTGACTGATATCGGTATTAGTTCGGTATCGGTAATGTGACTGATATCGGTATTAGTTCGGTATCGGTAATGTGACTGATATCGGTATTAGTTCGGTATCGGTAATGTGACTGATATCGGTATTAGTTCGGTATCGGTAATGTGACTGATATCGGTATTAGTTCGGTATCGGTAATGTGACTGATATCGGTATTAGTTCGGTATCGGTAATGTGACTGATATCGGTATTAGTTCGGTATCGGTAATGTGACTGATATCGGTATTAGTTCGGTATCGGTAATGTGACTGATATCGGTATTAATTCGGTATCGGTAATGTGACTGATATCGGTATTAGTTCGGTATCGGTAATGTGACTGATATCGGTATTAGTTCGGTATCGGTAATGTGACTTATATCGGTATTAGTTCGGTATCGGTAATGTGACTGATATCGGTATTAGTTCGGTATCGGTAATGTGACTGATATCGGTATTAGTTCGGTATCGGTAATGTGACTGATATCGGTATTAGTTCGGTATCGGTAATGTGACTGATATCGGTATTAATTAGGTTTTGAGACATCATTATGAGTAGTACCAGTGGCGGCGGATCGTATTTTCGGATGGTGGGCAAAGAAACCCAGAGGGTCCCCTCGGCAAAAGGGCCCCCTCCCACGGCCAAAGGCCCCCCCCCCCCCCCTCTCCAAAAAAAAAAAACGCGAAATGGTATCTCCTCGGATTTAGGCCACTATATTTTGCAAGGGCCTCTAAATGGTCGCAAAAAGAACGTCTGACAGGCCAATGTTGAAGTATCAGGCCTTCTGAGGGCCCCCTCATTTCCTACCGAGGGTCCCCCTCAGGCCGACTGAGGGCCTTCTGTCGGCCTCAGAAGGCCCATCAGGCTGGCTGGGGGCACATCGAGGTCCTGTGTCATTGTTTCAGTCAAAAGGAAAAATCGAACCAACTTCTTGGAGTATGGATTTTCTAGTCTCTTACAAATTTATGGGGTGGCAAAATCATATGTTTCCCTCCCCCAACTTCTTGAGTGGGCGGGCAGCTGCCTCCTCTACCCCCCCCCCCCCTTATCCGCCGCCACTGAGTAGTACCCAAGGCTGTATAAACCTAATGCTGTAGTACCTAATGCTACTGGTCCTGTGCTATGGGTGGCTTGCACTAATGATCACAAATTGCCAAGTGTCTAGTAATGACTATACAATAAATGATAATAATGTGACTTATGAGTTACAGGACATAGCAAGATGCCTTTTTGCGCCGTCGGGGGTGCAGCAACGACTGACATGCCAAAACAAATGATCAAAAGTATAAGGGGCGCTAGGGAGCCCCTTAAGCCCCCCCCCCCCCTGAGCCCGTGTCGCGCCCATGTCGCGCCCACCAAGCGCGCGTAGGGCGCAACTTTTTGTTTGTGGCGCTCCCCCCCCCCCTTCTGACCGAAATATTGGATCCGCGCCTGTACTATGTCACGAGAAGGAATAGCAATGCCAAACAAATACAATATATTTGATGAGGTTTATGTCTCCATAGGCAATTCATTGCGATACATTCACATTTTCCACGGCGGGTAATGGCATCAAAGATCACTTATCATCATTTCGAGCTGCGGTCGGCCGGGGCGGCCATACCTAATCGTTGAACTTTTCGCAGATATACCAGAAAATATTGGTCTGATTGCATTGGTTTTTAGCGGCATTGGGCAGAGCGGTTGATTTGTCACATATTACATATTACAAGTTTTGCAATCGACCGGTAAACAAAAAAAATAAGCGCGATCTAAGCTTCAGGCACGCGCGCACTAATGTTGTGTACGGTGGCCGGCCGGCCGCGTCCCCGCCTTCTACGTCACAGCGACTCCGGGGTCGCGGCTACTAAATTAGTGTTTGTCACCACTTTTTCGGCCGGAGTGTTCTACCTGGTTTATACAGCCTTGGTTCAACTCAAGATTGTAAGGAATATGACATAAGTTGATATAATTAAATAGTTTGCTCCCAGTTGTTAAACACATTTCAGGCAGCATTGCATTGACAAAAGTAGGATACAGATTGCAGAAGCATACCCATATTTATACATAGCAACTGCACAAAGTTCAGTAATGTGTTATATGAGGTGATCTGAGAAAAACGGGTTAATTCCGAAATATCCATGGAAGAATATAGTTCAGCTCTTAGCCTATCATGTGAAAAGAAAGAAATTTAAAACTATTATTTCACTGGATTTATATAATTCAACTAATTATTGGTTAAGTGACGGGTTGTGCACTAGCATAACCCAACAAGTAAATAATTAGGGTAAATAAAAAACATAATTGAGACAATACCATCAACTGATGTAGCCCCGGACATATCCTAACCTCAGACTTGTCATGCTATCAGAATGTAAGCAATACAGATTCACTAACACACTTTACATCTGTATTGTCCGAGTACTCTAGTCTGATAGCATGCAAAGTCTGAGGTTAGGATGTGTCCGAAGATTATAACCCTATAAGCATGATTTACAAATATTCTTATTTACCCATACATATGAACATGTGGAATTTCATTAATTGGTAGATTTATGACAATATATGTACCTAGCAATCACTTTGGCGTTTGGAGAGGCATTCCTAACATTTTTACCCCATGCATTGGCATTGCAATGTTTGGTCTGAAGTGGTATCAGTGTGCCAAAGCTGAGTTGTACCCCACTTCTCTCAACTTATTGAATTATGTGAAGAAAAATACGATAAGGGACAGCATATAAATACAACGAGGGTATACTTTACCTGCCGCCACTCCTACATTAACATGCCCACGCCAAACAACTTTCTGCATAACCTATGGGAGCCTTTATAACGGTATATACGTACCCTGTTTGGTTTGCAAGCTGCCTCAAAGACGAAGACGCCGTAGCTTTAGTAGTAAAGTTAGACGCCGGAGCTTATTTTGTATCAACAGCGCCAAGTTGGCTGCATCCTTGTGGCAGTTAAATTATTATTTTATTATTCGCCCTGGATAATCCCCGCAAAAATTGTTACCTCCTCAGAAAACATCTCAATCTAAATTATTTTTGAAGAATATTCACTGGACATTTCCGAGGTTAAAGTGGTTTCGGCTTGTGCAAAAAACATTGAAGTTTTGGGGAATTACTTGTTTTT
This sequence comes from Chirona hameri, assembly GCA_036785665.1. Lineage (NCBI taxonomy): Eukaryota > Metazoa > Arthropoda > Thecostraca > Balanomorpha > Balanidae > Chirona > Chirona hameri. The sequence continues at coordinate 18,090 of JAXIVJ010014205.1, read as the reverse complement.
GTTTGATAAATAAGCAGATTGTCTTATTCGCTCGTCCTTCCGTGGTGTATGGGAAAAATCTGATTATGAGCGACCCGACCCGACCCGACCCGACCCGACCCGACCCGACCCGTGGCGACGCTTTTGAGAAGCTTATATCTCTGCAACCGCACGTCCGATTGACAAGAAGACTTCTTTGCTGAGCAGCCCCATCTAAACTACCCTGTTTGAGACCAGTGCCGACGCATGTGGGTGACTACCACTGCGCGTGGCGCGTGCCGCGTGAAGGGTGTTGAGAAGTGTTCTCTCGCAATAACTCCGCAACGGCAAGGCAGATTATTTGCAAATTTCGTGTGTGGTTAGGGACCCCTCAGCCGCCACTTTCACACAACTCAGGGGTGGTGCGACTGCACGTGCACACGTGCACACATGGGTAAAACTTTGGAAATGTCATTGGGGTCCCAAACTTCCATATGGCCTCCGTTTTCAGGGGCCTCCAACCTGCTTAGGGCGTCCAGCCCACTCTGGAGGTTCCAGTGGATTGCTGGGCTTACCGGCAGAGGAAAAGTGTCTTTGAGGTCCAATTCGTTGTTCATCTATATCAACAATCCCAACAACTAATGCAAAAATTATAGACCATCAAAAAGTCTCCATTTACGGATTTGGATATTTTTATCTCAAGGTCACGGTTTGACCTTGATATCAGGTAAAAATCTGGAGTACCCCAAATTTGGGAAAAAAATGAAGTCTGAGAATCCCAACAACTAACGAAATAGATAGACCATCAAAATGACTCCATTCAACCCTATTCCCTGCGGGCGGCCAAAATTACGTTAACCTGCAGATTCTGCCCCCCCCCCCCCCCAGCGATCTCGAGAACCGCTCGGTCGATTTCGATGGAGAAAACGCCATTCGATTCGCCATGACAAGGTCTTCCTTCTAAAGGTCCGAAATGTATTTTTTTTTTGTTGCAAAAATGGGGGGCCAGGGGCAAAAACCCGAAATTTTGGGTGTTTTTTGAAAGGTCATTGCGGCCATGTGGTTTGACCGATTTGCATGCCCCAAACGTTTTTGAGCTTCAAATGTACTGGTCTTTAATATACCAAAATAAAAATACCAAAATCAAAAATAATATGCGTATTCAGGGAATGTAAAATGGGGGGGGGGATATTTTGATAACAAATTTGTGCTGTTAGTGATTGTTTGGGACGACATGAACGTCACATGTGGATTTAACTAATTACTGGCTGTAATTAGTTAAATTTAATATATTGCGTATAGGCGGATCCAGGAAAACAACGTGGGGGGCACAGTGCGAGTAACGATTTATCATCTTACTAATTTGAAGTTGGACCTAATTTGAGGCCCATTTGTATCGCCTCCCATTATGTATCCCATACTGTATCGCCTCCCATTTGTTTTGTACCTGAGTGCGCCTTTGCTAACAAGCATATATAATCCCAGTATGTATGATGCATATTGCATTGAAAATGTTTCTGACACATTTATTGCACCGCAAACTACGAAGAAGCACCGCCGCACAACCGCATTCGTAACACCCTTCTATTGTATTGTATTTAACGACTTCGGGCCATCCGGCATCCACACACGTGGCTATTCCTAGCCCGGCGTCACGAGACATAAAACAGTAGATACATGGGGAAACAGGGTGTTGACATTCATACTCAGATATATACCGGATAAAACATTGGTGCACGGCTTACAAACATATGCATCAACACAAAATAGACATAAACTGGTAATGTGAAAACAATAGCACAGACAAAGCATGGCTGCCACACGTTAGTTTACACCTCGGCCTTTCATGTACACCCGCAAGTTCCGTTTAAATGAGTCAGGCCTCAGACCAGTCAGTTCGGTCGGTAAACTGTTGTAAAGACGAGGGACTCGGTAGGAAAACTGACGTCTACCGGCTTCAGTGCGGATGCAAGGTATATTGAACTGCTCGACCTATCGTGTGTGCCTATTGCGATGTGCAGCATTTCGGCTAAATAGCGAGGCCAGAAATGCAGGTTCCTCCCACCGCCGTGCACGTTGGGCTAGAGTGAGAGAGTGATATTCTGATAACTGTATGGAAGTGAGCCACCCTGGGCCACTCAAAACGTCCGAAATATGGTCAAATTTACGCCTTCCAGATACCACCCTGGCACAAAAATTGATCACTCTTCGGAGCTGCCTGTGATTTCTGTCTGAGCAGTTGCCAAACACGGTTATACAGTAACGTACGTGTGACATAACCAAACCGTGGACGATAGTGGGAACCACGTTTCGCGGAAGATAATGCCGAATGTGACTGAGTCCGATCAGCAGCCCGAAGCATTTCCGGACAACATGCGCGGCGTGCGCGTCCCACGACAGGCACGAGTCAAAAATCACGCCCAGGTTTCGCACCGTGCGTTCCGGACCAATAGTTTCCCCACGGAAACATATCTCGATTGGTGGTACGTTACGAAGGTTCTGCCGGCTGCCGAACACCATCAACTGCGTTTTGGAAGCATTCACTTTTAGACAGTTCGCTCTGAACCAGATGTCAAGGGAGGAGAGGGAGCGTTCCATGCGATCAACCAGTGCACCGATGTTATCTTTCCTGCCGGATACTAGTATCTGCGTGTCATCGGCGTACTGAATAACATGTGCCTCAGGAACAAAGTAGCTCAAGGCGTTGGCGAACACGCTGTGCAACAACGGCCCGAGGGCCGAACCCTTCCCAAAACAGGAGTCTGGCACCGCCTCTGCTGGCCCGATTGTTCTCAAAATTTTGACACAACACGCACCATTCAAAGTTAGGAAAAGCCACAAAGTTTCAAGACGCTAGGCCTAACGGTTTAGCAGCGGCAAGTCAAAAACCACTGGGGGAGGAAAGGGGGGGGGGGGGCAGATTCTGCCCCCTCGCAGGGAATAGGCTTAGGGTTTTGATATTTTTCTCTCAAGGCCACCGTTTGACCTTGAGATCAGGTCGCATTAAACGTATCCATATACCTACGACTAAATCTGCGACGACAGGATTTGAGACAACCACAAAACCAAAGAAATAAACAAGTATGCATTCGATAGACAATATGACGTGCTACATTGTTTAACCAAGATATTTTGCTCTCAAGGTCACCGTTTGACCTTCAAATCAGGTCAAAATCTGGGGTACCCAAAATTTTCGCAAATTTGGAAACTGAGAATCACAAAATTAATGCAATAGATAGACCATCAAAAAGTCTCCATTTACGTATTTTATATTTTTATCTCGAGGTCACCGTTTGACCTTGAGATCGGGTCGAATTAAACGTACCCATATACCTACGACTAAATCTGCGACGACAGGATTTCAGAAAACCACAAAACCAAAGAAATTGACAAGTATTTGATCGATAGACAATATGACGGGATACATTTTTAACTAAGATATTGTGCTCTCAAGGTCACTATTTGACCTTGAGATCAAGTAAAAATCTGGGGTACCCCAAATTTGGGAATATTTTAAGTCTGAGAATCTTAAAAACTAATGCAATAGATAGACCATCAAAAAGAGTCTATTTACGCATTCTAATATTTTTTCTCAAGGTCACGGTTTGACCTTGAGATCAGGTCGCATTAAACGCACTCATGTACCTACGACTAAATCTGCGACGACAGGATATGACAAAACTACAAAACCAAAGAAATCGACAAGTATGCAATCGAAAGACAATATGACGGGCTACATGTTTTACCAAATATATTTGTATCTCAAGGTCACCGTTTGACCTTCAGATCAGGTCAAAATCTGGGATACCCAACATTTTCAAAACTTTGAAGACTAAGAATCCCAAAGCTAATGCTGGACCATCAAACACTCCATTAACGCATTTTGATATTTTGTATCTGAAGGTCACGGTTTGACCTTGAGATCAGGCCAAAATCTCGGGTACTCGAAATTTCCAACAATTTGAAGACTGAGAATCCCAAAAACTAATGCAATAGATAGACCATCAAAGAGACTCCATTTACGCATTTAATATTTTTATCTCAAGGTCACCGTTTGACCTTGAGATCAGGTCGCATTAAACGTACCCATATACCTACGACTAAATCTGCGACGACGGGATTTCAGAAAACCACAAAACCAAAAAAATCGACAAGTATGCAATCGATAGACAATGTGACGGGTACATTTTTTTACCAATATATTTTTGGGAGGGGCTTCCTACTCAGCACCGAGGAGAGGACGGACCTCCTCCTTAGCACAGAGGAGAGGAGGGGCCTCCTACTCAGTACAAAGGAGAGGAGGGGCCTCCTCCTCAGCACCACCGAGGAGAGGAGGGGCCTTCTACTCAGCACAGAGGAGAGGAAGGGCCTCCTCCCTAGCACAGAGGAGATGAGGGGCCTCTTACTCAGCACAGAGGAGAGGAGGGGCTTCCTCCTCAGCACAGAGGAGAGTAGGGTCTTTCTAATCAGTACAGAGGAGATAAGGGACCTCCTTTTCAGCACAGAGGAGAGCAGGGGTCTCTTACTCAGCTCAGAGAAGAGAAGGGGCCTCCTACTCGAACACAGAGGAGAGGAGTGGCCTCCTACTCAGGACAGCAAAGTGGAGGGGCTTCCTACTCAGCACAGATGACAGGAGAGGCTTCCTACTCAGCACAGAGGAGATGAGGCGCCTCCTACTCAGCACAGAGGAGGGGAGGGGCCTCCTACTCAGCACAGATGACAGGAGAGGCTTCCTACTCAGCACAGAGGAGATGAGGCGCCTCCTACTCAACACAGAGGAGAGGAAGGATCCCCGACTCAGCACAGAAGAGAGAAGGGGCCTCCTACTTAGCACCGATGAGAGGAGGAGCCTCCTCAGCACAGAGGAGAAGGGCCTCCTACTCAGCACCGAGGAGAGGATGGGCCTCCTATTTAGCACCGAGGAGAGGAGGACCTCCTTCTCAGCACCGAGTAGAGGTGGGCCTCTACTCAGCACAGAGGAGATGAGGGGCATCCTACTCAGCACATAAGAGAAGAGAGGCCTCCTACTCAGCACCGAGGAGAGGAGGGGCCTCCTACTCAGCACCGAGGAGAGGAGGGGCCTCCTACTCAGCACAGAGGATATGAGGGGCCTCCTTCTCAGCACTGAAAGGAAGAGGGGCCTCCTCCTCCACACAGAGGAGAGGGGGGATCCTACTCAGTAGAGACAAGATGAGGGGCCTCCTCCTCAGCACCGCGGAGAGTAGGGGCCTCCTACTCAGCACAGAGGAGAGAAGGGGCTTCCTCCCCAGCACAGAGGAGAGGAGGGGTCTTCTACTCAGCAGAGAGGAGAGGCGGGCTTCCTCTGCAACACAGAGGAGAGCAGGGGTTTTCTACTCTCCCCTCCTCTGGAGCACAGAGCAGAGGAGGGGCCTCCTCCTCAGCACAGAGGAGAGGAGAAGCCTCCTACTCAGCACAGAGGAGAGGAGAGGCCTCCTACTCAGCACAGAGGAGTGGAGGGGCCTCTTACTCAGCACAGAGGAGAGGAAGCCTCCTCCTCAGCACCGAGGAGAGGAGGGGGTCTCCTACTCAGCACAGAGGAGAGACGGGGCTTCCTCTGCAACACAGAGCAGAGGAGGGGCCTCCAACTCAGCACAGAGGAGAGGAGAAGCCTCCTACTCAGCACAGAGGAGAGGAGGGCCCTCCTCCTCAGCACAGAGGAGAGGAGGGGTCTCCCACTCAGCACAGAGGAGAGGAGGGACCTCCTACTCAGCACAGAGGAGAGGAGAGGCCTCCTACTCAGCACCGAGGAGAGGAGGGGTCTTCTACTCAGCACAGAGGAGAGACGGGGCTTCCTCTGCAACACAGAGGAGAGTAGGGGTTTTCTACTCTCCCCTCCTCTGGAGCACAGAGCAGAGGAGGGGCCTCCAACTCAGCACATAGGAGAGGAGAAGCCTCCTACTCAGCACAGAGGAGAGGAGGGCCCTCCTCCTCAGCACAGAGGAGAGGAGGGGTCTCCCACTCAGCACAGAGGAGAGGAGGGACCTCCTACTCAGCACAGAGGAGAGGAGAAGCCTCCTACTCAGCACAGAGGAGAGGAGGGCCCTCCTCCTCAGCACAGAGGAGAGGAGGGGTCTCCTACTCAGCACAGAGGAGGGGAGGGGCTCTAACTCAGCACAGAGGAGAGGATGGGCCTCCTCCTCAAGGAGAGGAGGGGCCTCCTACTCAGAACAGAGGAAAAGAGGGACCTCCTACTCGGCACATAGGAGAGGAGGGACCTCCTACTCAGCAAAGAGGAGAGGAAGCCTCCTCTCTGCACGGATCGTTTTGTATATCCCGATCTTAAGAAGGGCATCCAACATTGAGGTCCCAAAATGGCTCATGAGGTCCCAAAATTTTGCAATGGGGTCCCATGTGGGACCTAAAATATATACAAAGTTTCACCCATGCGTGCACACCCCTATTATATATCTCAGGAACGGCTGAGCCGATTATGTTCAAATTTGATGTGTGGTTAGGGACCTCTCAGCCCCCACTTGCCTACAAGTCAAAGGGGGGTGCCTCTGCACGTGCGCACGTGCGTACCTTTTTTGTATCTCAAAAACTACTTGCCCGATCGAGTTGAAATTCCCCATACATTTCCTTCGCGCTCGCCCGTTCATCGCCAGTTACGGCGCCTTACTGGTAATAAAACATGCCGGCACACATTTTGTTACCTCCTCAGAATAACGATAGATTGGAGAACAAATCTTCCAACTTGTAAAAACCAAAATAAGCCACGTAAATGAAAACATTACTTGTAAATAATCCAAGTCGTTTGCAAAATAGTTTGCCAAGCCATTCCAGTCTTCAAATATATTATTTAATGTCTGCGAAATGTATAACAGCATGATAAGTGCCACGGTGCACGAAGTAGGTCAACATGGACCTGTTGACATGATGCAAGGAAAAAAATCACCTAAAATACAGGAATGGATATTTTTCATACCAAATTATACCAAAGCTTCTCCACAGACTATGCCGCGTTTTTGTGCAAATCTGATCGCTATTGAATGAATATATAAAACATGCCAGAAACATGCCAATAGTTACCTCTTTCTTACCTCCTCTCCTCACCAGTGCAGTGGCTCAGAAGGGGCCCCAGCAGCCAGCAGGTGAACAAAGCTATCAATTGATCAACTATGTTTTGACGTGAAATGTAGGTAGGTATGGAGGTATCTGAACAAACGTAAGGTAAACAATGTCATAACATCACCTAAAGGTGACGCAGATAATGAAACCCAAATACTGCACAACGCTGAATCGAATGCCAAAAAGGGAGGCGAATGGGAGGTAACTATTTCAAATTAGGAGGTATTTTGGGAGGTAACTATTTTGGTAAATGCATGCCCATTTGCATTTAATTTGTTCAATTTCAGAACACTGCAAACATGTAGCATGTGGCTCCTCTGATGGATCATTTGTGATGAAAAAAATAGCCAACCTGGCAAGAAAAAGACAAACTTTGTTCTCCGACGTCGTTCAGCATGACGGAGCATTTTACCACCCCTGGAAAGAGCACCGCCACGGTTCTCAAAAGTTTCTGGATGTAGCCCACTATTCGAAGCCTGACACTTGTGAGCAGAATGCGTACTTCCGTACTTGTAGTTGTGGTCCCGCTCAATAGGTGGCGCTTTCAAGAAGACATTATTTAAAACAGACATTACCTTAACATGTTAGGAGGACAGTTTGAAGTTGGGAAATGTCGCGAACAACAATGCAAAGGGAGATGTTGTCATGCGATCTGAAAAATGATTTGCTTAGATATAGCCTATGCCAATGTGTTAAACGTAAGTAGCATTTATAAAGTCAGAAGGTTATATATGGTAAAAGTTCACGGGTATTTCCATCTCGGCAGAGCGTGCGCTAATGACGGTGAATCAATGATTAGTTAATTAATCAGTAGTCGTGGTGGTTGAGCATACCACTTTCGGAATCTCCCATGCCGTGTACGGGTTGCCGCGCGGCTTGGGGTTCATGGAACAAAAGTTATGTAATAATATTCGAATTACAATTACAATTGTGAGCGCAATGCGCAACTGGCACATAAGTATTTGCACAATGTGGGAATATTCGCTTGCGTGCTACCAAATCGTTACGCACATAACATCGCCGGAGGCAAACAAGGCGTGATCGGATGAGTATTAAACAATGATGAAGCTTCATGGGTTCTCATTTCGAGACGCTGGATACCAAAACAGTGTCTAAAACTTTCTCCGAAAGAATATCAGAAGGGTTCTCTCGAAATTATACGGGGTGCTCTGGTAATCCCCCCAAACCTCTAGAAGTTCTCTATTGAAATGGTTGTGACATCTTAGTTCGAGAACCTTTAAGAAGGGTTTTCAGACGAGAAGGTCGTGTGGTCGACATGTCGTGGTCGAACGAGCGTCGGTGAGGCTCTCGAAGACCAGTCAAAGCTCTCATTGTTTTTCAGTGTACCAATGCACTTTTAACTGCAACGCCTGTCTGGCTTTCTGTCTGATGATATACTGAATTGTATTTTAAACATCTTTTTTCGCCAAGTTCACTTGGGACATTCCACTGCACTGATCTTTGTAATAGTAGCCCACAATTCATCTTCCTTTTCAGGCACCAAGATTCCCGATTACACGCACTGATGTTCGCACAACTCCACCAGAAGTAACAATAACACATCATATTACCAACATTTGTCGCCTCAAACATGTCAACATTTCAGCGATCTTCCTAGATTTAACGAACGATTTCCGGAACATATTGTTAACTCACAAAACACCATAAAATGTATTGCTCGCAGTCGCCTTCAGCTCAACTTCGGTGTGATGATCACTCAGAACTTTTCCAACTCCATTTTTTATCTCCTTCTTCAAATGCAATTACATTACATATTTTAAATATGAATTTCTTCTTTGCAATCTCGTAAAACGCGCATGTTTTGATCATGGCTACTAGGTTCCGGCTTTGCGTACAATTTACAGAAAACTTAGATACAACGCGATAAGGTTGTCCGGGGCAGCACTGACGAGCTGCGGTCTTGGCTGCCCACACTCCTTCGATCTGCAGGCGGGCTGACGATCCTACACAGATCACAGGCCCTGCCTCCACAGATCACTACACAGATCACAGGCCCTGCCTCCACAGATCACTACACAGATCACAGGCCCTGCCTCCACAGATCCTACACAGATCACAGGCCCTGCCTCCACAGATCACTACACAGATCACAGGCCCTGCCTCCACAGATCCTACACAGATCACAGGCCCTGCCTCCACAGATCCTACACAGATCACAGGCCCTGCCTCCACAGATCACTACACAGATCACAGGCCCTGCCTCCACAGATCACTACACAGATCACAGGCCCTGCCTCCACAGATCACTACACAGATCACAGGCCCTGCCTCCACAGATCCTACACAGATCACAGGCCCTGCCTCCACAGATCACTACACAGATCACAGGCCCTGCCTCCACAGATCCTACACAGATCACAGGCCCTGCCTCCACAGATCCTACACAGATCACAGGCCCTGCCTCCACAGATCACTACACAGATCACAGGCCCTGCCTCCACAGATCACTACACAGATCACAGGCCCTGCCTCCACAGATCACTACACAGATCACAGGCCCTGCCTCCACAGATCACTACACAGATCACAGGCCCTGCCTCCACAGATCACTACACAGATCACAGGCCCTGCCTCCACAGATCCTACACAGATCACAGGCCCTGCCTCCACAGATCCTACACAGATCACAGGCCCTGCCTCCACAGATCACTACACAGATCACAGGCCCTGCCTCCACAGATCACTACACAGATCACAGGCCCTGCCTCCACAGATCCTACACAGATCACAGGCCCTGCCTCCACAGATCCTACACAGATCACAGGCCCTGCCTCCACAGATCACTACACAGATCACAGGCCCTGCCTCCACAGATCCTACACAGATCACAGGCCCTGCCTCCACAGATCCTACACAGATCACAGGCCCTGCCTCCACAGATCACTACACAGATCACAGGCCCTGCCTCCACAGATCACTACACAGATCACAGGCCCTGCCTCCACAGATCACTACACAGATCACAGGCCCTGCCTCCACAGATCACTACACAGATCACAGGCCCTGCCTCCACAGATCACTACACAGATCACAGGCCCTGCCTCCACAGATCACTACACAGATCACAGGCCCTGCCTCCACAGATCACTACACAGATCACAGGCCCTGCCTCCACAGATCACTACACAGATCACAGGCCCTGCCTCCACAGATCACTACACAGATCACAGGCCCTGCCTCCACAGATCACTACACAGATCACAGGCCCTGCCTCCACAGATCACTACACAGATCACAGGCCCTGCCTCCACAGATCACTACACAGATCACAGGCCCTGCCTCCACAGATCCTACACAGATCACAGGCCCTGCCTCCACAGATCACTACACCGATCACAGGCCCTGCCTCCACAGATCACTACACAGATCACAGGCCCTGCCTCCACAGATCCTACACAGATCACAGGCCCTGCCTCCACAGATCACTACACAGATCACAGGCCCTGCCTCCACAGATCACTACACAGATCACAGGCCCTGCCTCCACAGATCACTACACAGATCACAGGCCCTGCCTCCACAGATCACTACACAGATCACAGGCCCTGCCTCCACAGATCACTACACAGATCACAGGCCCTGCCTCCACAGATCACTACACAGATCACAGGCCCTGCCTCCACAGATCCTACACAGATCACAGGCCCTGCCTCCACAGATCCTACACAGATCACAGGCCCTGCCTCCACAGATCACTACACAGATCACAGGCCCTGCCTCCACAGATCACTACACAGATCACAGGCCCTGCCTCCACAGATCCTACACAGATCACAGGCCCTGCCTCCACAGATCCTACACAGATCACAGGCCCTGCCTCCACAGATCACTACACAGATCACAGGCCCTGCCTCCACAGATCCTACACAGATCACAGGCCCTGCCTCCACAGATCCTACACAGATCACAGGCCCTGCCTCCACAGATCACTACACAGATCACAGGCCCTGCCTCCACAGATCACTACACAGATCACAGGCCCTGCCTCCACAGATCACTACACAGATCACAGGCCCTGCCTCCACAGATCACTACACAGATCACAGGCCCTGCCTCCACAGATCACTACACAGATCACAGGCCCTGCCTCCACAGATCACTACACAGATCACAGGCCCTGCCTCCACAGATCACTACACAGATCACAGGCCCTGCCTCCACAGATCACTACACAGATCACAGGCCCTGCCTCCACAGATCACTACACAGATCACAGGCCCTGCCTCCACAGATCACTACACAGATCACAGGCCCTGCCTCCACAGATCACTACACAGATCACAGGCCCTGCCTCCACAGATCACTACACAGATCACAGGCCCTGCCTCCACAGATCCTACACAGATCACAGGCCCTGCCTCCACAGATCACTACACCGATCACAGGCCCTGCCTCCACAGATCACTACACAGATCACAGGCCCTGCCTCCACAGATCCTACACAGATCACAGGCCCTGCCTCCACAGATCACTACACAGATCACAGGCCCTGCCTCCACAGATCACTACACAGATCACAGGCCCTGCCTCCACAGATCACTACACAGATCACAGGCCCTGCCTCCACAGATCACTACACAGATCACAGGCCCTGCCTCCACAGATCACTACACAGATCACAGGCCCTGCCTCCACAGATCACTACACAGATCACAGGCCCTGCCTCCACAGATCCTACACAGATCACAGGCCCTGCCTCCACAGATCACTACACAGATCACAGGCCCTGCCTCCACAGATCACTACACAGATCACAGGCCCTGCCTCCACAGATCACTACACAGATCACAGGCCCTGCCTCCACAGATCCTACACAGATCACAGGCCCTGCCTCCACAGATCACTACACAGATCACAGGCCCTGCCTCCACAGATCACTACACAGATCACAGGCCCTGCCTCCACAGATCACTACACAGATCACAGGCCCTGCCTCCACAGATCCTACACAGATCACAGGCCCTGCCTCCACAGATCCTACACAGATCACAGGCCCTGCCTCCACAGATCACTACACAGATCACAGGCCCTGCCTCCACAGATCCTACACAGATCACAGGCCCTGCCTCCACAGATCCTACACAGATCACAGGCCCTGCCTCCACAGATCCTACACAGATCACAGGCCCTGCCTCCACAGATCACTACACAGATCACAGGCCCTGCCTCCACAGATCACTACACAGATCACAGGCCCTGCCTCCACAGATCACTACACAGATCACAGGCCCTGCCTCCACAGATCACTACACAGATCACAGGCCCTGCCTCCACAGATCACTACACAGATCGCAGGCCCTGCCTCCACAGATCCTACACAGATCACAGGCCCTGCCTCCACAGATCCTACACAGATCACAGGCCCTGCCTCCACAGATCACTACACAGATCACAGGCCCTGCCTCCACAGATCACTACACAGATCACAGGCCCTGCCTCCACAGATCACTACACAGATCACAGGCCCTACCTCCACAGATCACTACACAGATCACAGGCCCTGCCTCCACAGATCACTACACAGATCACAGGCCCTGCCTCCACAGATCACTACACAGATCACAGGCCCTGCCTCCACAGATCACTACACAGATCACAGGCCCTGCCTCCACAGATCACTACACAGATCACAGGCCCTGCCTCCACAGATCACTACACAGATCACAGGCCCTGCCTCCACAGATCACTACACAGATCACAGGCCCTGCCTCCACAGATCACTACACAGATCACAGGCCCTGCCTCCACAGATCCTACACAGATCACAGGCCCTGCCTCCACAGATCACTACACAGATCACAGGCCCTGCCTCCACAGATCACTACACAGATCACAGGCCCTGCCTCCACAGATCACTACACAGATCACAGGCCCTGCCTCCACAGATCACTACACAGATCACAGGCCCTGCCTCCACAGATCACTACACAGATCACAGGCCCTGCCTCCACAGATCACTACACAGATCACAGGCCCTGCCTCCACAGATCACTACACAGATCACAGGCCCTGCCTCCACAGATCACTACACAGATCACAGGCCCTGCCTCCACAGATCATACACAGATCACAGGCCCTGCCTCCACAGATCCTACACAGATCACAGGCCCTGCCTCCACAGATCACTACACAGATCACAGGCCCTGCCTCCACAGATCCTACACAGATCACAGGCCCTGCCTCCACAGATCACTACACAGATCACAGGCCCTGCCTCCACAGATCACTACACAGATCACAGGCCCTGCCTCCACAGATCACTACACAGATCACAGGCCCTGCCTCCACAGATCACTACACAGATCACAGGCCCTGCCTCCACAGATCACTACACAGATCACAGGCCCTGCCTCCACAGATCACTACACAGATCACAGGCCCTGCCTCCACAGATCACTACACAGATCACAGGCCCTGCCTCCACAGATCACTACACAGATCACAGGCCCTGCCTCCACAGATCACTACACAGATCACAGGCCCTGCCTCCACAGATCCTACACAGATCACAGGCCCTGCCTCCACAGATCCTACACAGATCACAGGCCCTGCCTCCACAGATCCTACACAGATCACAGGCCCTGCCTCCACAGATCACTACACAGATCACAGGCCCTGCCTCCACAGATCACTACACAGATCACAGGCCCTGCCTCCACAGATCACTACACAGATCACAGGCCCTGCCTCCACAGATCCTACACAGATCACAGGCCCTGCCTCCACAGATCACTACACAGATCACAGGCCCTGCCTCCACAGATCCTACACAGATCACAGGCCCTGCCTCCACAGATCCTACACAGATCACAGGCCCTGCCTCCACAGATCCTACACAGATCACAGGCCCTGCCTCCACAGATCACTACACAGATCACAGGCCCTGCCTCCACAGATCACTACACAGATCACAGGCCCTGCCTCCACAGATCACTACACAGATCACAGGCCCTGCCTCCACAGATCACTACACAGATCACAGGCCCTGCCTCCACAGATCACTACACAGATCACAGGCCCTGCCTCCACAGATCCTACACAGATCACAGGCCCTGCCTCCACAGATCACTACACAGATCACAGGCCCTGCCTCCACAGATCACTACACAGATCACAGGCCCTGCCTCCACAGATCACTACACAGATCACAGGCCCTGCCTCCACAGATCCTACACAGATCACAGGCCCTGCCTCCACAGATCACTACACAGATCACAGGCCCTGCCTCCACAGATCACTACACAGATCACAGGCCCTGCCTCCACAGATCACTACACAGATCACAGGCCCTGCCTCCACAGATCCTACACAGATCACAGGCCCTGCCTCCACAGATCACTACACAGATCACAGGCCCTGCCTCCACAGATCACTACACAGATCACAGACCCTGCCTCCACAGATCACTACACAGATCACAGGCCCTGCCTCCACAGATCCTACACAGATCACATGCCCTGCCTCCACAGATCCTACACAGATCACAGGCCCTGCCTCCACAGATCACTACACAGATCACAGGCCCTGCCTCCACAGATCACTACACAGATCACAGGCCCTGCCTCCACAGATCACTACACAGATCACAGGCCCTGCCTCCACAGATCACTACACAGATCACAGGCCCTGCCTCCACAGATCCTACACAGATCACAGGCCCTGCCTCCACAGATCACTACACAGATCACAGACTCTGCCTCCACAGATCACTACACAGATCACAGGCCCTGCCTCCACAGATCCTACACAGATCACAGGCCCTGCCTCCACAGATCACTACACAGATCACAGGCCCTGCCTCCACAGATCACTACACAGATCACAGGCCCTGCCTCCACAGATCACTACACAGATCACAGGCCCTGCCTCCACATATCATACACAGATCACAGGCCCTGCCTCCACAGATCACTACACAGATCACAGGCCCTGCCTCCACAGATCCTACACAGATCACAGGCCCTGCCTCCACAGATCACTACACAGATCACAGGCCCTGCCTCCACAGATCACTACACAGATCACAGGCCCTGCCTCCACAGATCACTACACAGAACACAGGCCCTGCCTCCACAGATCACTACACAGATCACAGGCATCTGTCCATGTTCTGCCTCGAGACTCCAGTTAGCGGCCGCCACCGGTCAGCAGGGCCGAGGGCCATCCGGCAAGGACGCTGGCTTGACATAATATATAACGAAGAATCTGCCCTCTCTCGTTTGCTTCCACTCGGGTTTATATAAAACGTCTTGGCGTAAGTTCTTTTATTGACTTAAGCTTTTTACCTTTAAGCTGATGAAGGTAAAATCCTCCTCAGCCTCTGTATAGACTGACCGGGTAAACAGGTAAAAAATGCTGATGGAATTCGCCTGTGCCTTTGAGCAGTTATTGCCATCGGTCGATCTACATTGACTGGGAAAAGGACTCTCGGAACTGGCAATAGCCTCGACGAAGGACTCTTCAAAAATGCAATCAACTTCTGCTGTAGCTATTCGCCTGAACAACCCGAAGCCGCGGTGCTTCGGGTGCCTACCGACTATCCGCGACGGACCGCGGTGCTGACCGACTATCCGTCCCGGAGCGGCAGGCAGCAATCGAAGTGCAGTCACGGCGCCGTGCGAGAACGCCAGTCGCAGCAGTCAAAGTGCAGTCTCGGCGCCGTGCGAGAACGCCAGTCACTCGCAATCAAAGTGCAGTCACGGCGCCGTGCGAGAACGCCAGTCGCAGCAATCAAAGTGCAGTCACGGCGCCGTGCGAGAACGCCAGTCGCAGCAATCAAAGTGCAGTCACGGCGCCGTGCGAGAACGCCAGTAACTTGCAGTCAAAGTGCAGTCACGGCGCCGTGCGAGAACGCCAGTCACTTGCAGTCAAAGTTCAGTCACGGCGCCGTGCGAGAACGTCAGTCACTCGCGCGACACGCTTGGCGGTAATATTTCGATGCGTTGTAAATAATTTAATAAGCCGGGTGGACGATACTCACTCCAGACTGCCCGTGCACGTTTGCGCCGGTGGCAAAGGGGTGAAAGTTTGTTTTAGAATATGCGTGCGGATATAGGACAAAAACGTTTACTTTGCAGATCTTTTGTTGGCTCAGAGCCGTTGGTGAGGCTTGTGCTTTTATGCTCCTATTTTGTAATGCCGCCGTCCCGGAAATCCTGCGGGCTGGCCAGCCCAGGTCAAACATTTTCACACTTGTGGACCGGAACGTGCCTGGGCCGATGGCTGTGGCCCGGGTCGCGACGCCGGCCAATAGGTGGGGAGTAGCCGGCGGAGACGGACACGAACACAGTGTAGGTTAGTTAGCCGTATGTGGGAGACTGGGCTGCGCTCTGTTTCATCGCTTCAAGTTAAACATCTTGACAAATTGCACGCCGCGCAATGCTGGCAGCTTGCAAAGTGTGCAACGTAGACCGCCGTGAACCTGGCCACTCCTACAGTTTGTGGTTCCCTCAGTTAATGTTACATTGCACAAAGTGTGCAACGTAGACCGCCGTGAACCTGGCCACTCCTACAGTTTGTGGTTCCCTCAGTTAATGTTACATTGCACAAAGTGTGCAACGTAGACCGCCGTGAACCTGGCCACTCCTACAGTTTGTGGTTCCCTCAGTTAATGTTACATTGCACAAAGTGTGCAACGTAGACCGCCGTGAACCTGGCCACTCCTACAGTTTGTGGTTCCCTCAGTTAATGTTACATTGCACAAAGTGTGCAACGTAGACCGCCGTGAACCTGGCCACTCCTACATTTTGTGGTTCCCTCAGTTAATGTTACATTGCACAAAGTGTGCAACGTAAACCGCCGTGAACCTGGCCACTCCTACATTGTGTGGTTCCCTCAGTTAATGTTACATTGCACAAAGTGTGCAACGTAGACCGCCGTGAACCTGGCCACTCCTACATTTTGTGGTTCCCTCAGTTAATGTTGCATTGCACAAAGTGTGCAACGTAGACCGCCGTGAACCTGGCACTCCTACATTTTGTGGTTCCCTCAGTTAATGTTACATTGCACAAAGTGTGCAACGTAGACCGCCGTGAACCTGGCCACTCCTACATTTTGTGGTTCCCTCAGTTAATGTTACATTGCACAAAGTGTGCAACGTAGACCGCCGTGAACCTGGCCACTCCTACAGTTTGTGGTTCCCTCAGTTAATGTTACATTGCACAAAGTGTGCAACGTAGACCGCCGTGAACCTGGCCACTCCTACATTTTGTGGTTCCCTCAGTTAATGTTACATTGCACAAAGTGTGCAACGTAGACCGCCGTGAACCTGGCCACTCCTACAGTTTGTGGTTCCCTCAGTTAATGTTACATTGCACAAAATATGCATGCGATAGATCGCATCCAAAAAAGATATTCATATTTTGGAAATTGCTTCTCACATGGTCTTACTAGCAAACCACATTCATAATTAAGGATGCTATTTTCCATTCACTCGAGCTATATGAATAAGTAATTAGGCGTCCACAGATGACGAAGTCCATATATAACCCCTCCCTTGTTTGACTGGATTATAAGCGAACTAGTTCGTTCTAAATTATAATTAAATCGTGCATATCTTTACGGTTCAAACTTTGCAAATCATTATTCGGAATACGGTTACCGTAATCAAATGGAAGTCTCTCCAAACATCCCAGCCAATTCAATTACTGTGCTGCTTTAGAAATGCTGCCTGCCACTTCATCTGAAGCACATAACTGTGATGACGCTTGATTGATTTCATATTCACCCTCAAATATCGTCGAATAGCAAGCATTATGTAGACTCCCACGAAGCGACAGCCTATGATTCATTGTTTGTCCCTGCTGTCTGTTTGCAGGTCGATGTCAAACTGAGTGAGTATAATTAATCAGCCAATTGTGTTGTGAATGATCGGGAAATTTCAGGCAAACTGTTTCGACGAATCTTGTCAACGTCTTGCTGCATTTTCTCGAATATTTCAGCAACACCTGTTGCCTTCTGTGGATGTTCCCTAGACCACGTCGTCATTTGCCGAATTCATATTTCAGATCTGGCGGAGAGATT
>JAXIVJ010014204.1:10000-35054 GCA_036785665.1 Chirona hameri | reverse complement strand
GTGGTACCCTTCTCTATCTGATCCTGTGCGTGTCCACCAGTGGGGCCCTTCTCTATCTGATCCTGTGCGTGTCCACCAGTGGGGCCCTTCTCTATCTGATCCTGTACGTGTGTCCGCCAGGCGCCAATGCGGGGTTCTGTATGTCTGACTCTGTGTGTCTGGGGACTCTGTCTGTCTGACTCTGTGTGTCTGGGGACTCTGTCTGTCTGACTCTGTGTGTCTGGGGACTCTGATGTCTGTCTGACTCTGTGTGTCTGGGGACTCTGATGTCTGTCTGACTCTGTGTGTCTGGGGACTCTGATGTCTGTCTGACTCTGTGTATCTGGGGACTCTGATGTCTGTCTGACTCTGTGTGTCTGGGGACTCTGATGTCTGTCTGACTCTGTGTGTCTGGGGACTCTGATGTCTGTCTGACTCTGTGTGTCTGGGGACTCTGATGTCTGTCTGACTCTGTGTGTCTGAGGACTCTGATGTCTGTCTGACTCTGTGTGTCTGGGGACTCTGATGTCTGTCTGACTCTGTGTGTCTGGGGACTCTGATGTCTGTCTGACTCTGTGTATCTGGGGACTCTGTCTGTCTGACTCTGTGTATCTGGGGACTCTGATGTCTGTCTGACTCTGTGTATCTGGGGACTCTGATGTCTGTCTGACTCTGTGCATCTGGGGACTCTGATGTCTGTCTGACTCTGTGTGTCTGGGGACTCTGATGTCTGTCTGACTCTGTGTGTCTGGGGACTCTGATGTCTGTCTGACTCTGTGTGTCTGGGGACTCTGATGTCTGTCTGACTCTGTGTGTCTGGGGATTCTGATGTCTGTCTGACTCTGTGTGTCTGGGGACTCTGATGTCTGTCTGTGTCTGGGGACTCTGATGTCTGTCTGACTCTGTGTGTCTGGGGACTCTGTCTGTCTGGACACTGTGTGTCTGGAGACTCTGATGTCTGTCTGACTCTGTATGTCTGGGGACTCTGATGTCTGTCTGACTCTGTGTGTCCTGGGGACTCTGTCTGTCTGACACTGTGTGTCTGGGGACTCTGATGTCTGTCTGACTCTGTGTGTCTGGGGACTCTGATGTCTGTCTGACTCTGTGTGTCTGGGGACTCTGATGTCTGTCTGACTCTGTGTGTCTGGGGACTCTGATGTCCTGTCTGGGACTCTGTGTGTCTGGGGACTCTGATGTCTGTCTGACTCTGTGTGTCTGGGGACTCTGTCTGTCTGACTCTGTGTGTCTGGGGACTCTGTCTGTCTGACTCTGTGTGTCTGGGGATTCTGATGTCTGTCTGACTCTGTGTGTCTGGGGACTCTGATGTCTGTCTGACTCTGTGTGTCTGGGGACTCTGTCTGTCTGACTCTGTGTGTCTGGGGACTCTGTCTGTCTGACTCTGTGTGTCTGGGGACTCTGTCTGTCTGACTCTGTGTGTCTGGGGATTCTGATGTCTGTCTGACTCTGTGTGTCTGGGGACTCTGATGTCTGTCTGACTCTGTGTGTCTGGGGACTCTGATGTCTGTCTGACTCTGTGTGTCTGGGGACTCTGATGTCTGTCTGACTCTGTGTGTCTGGGGGATTCTGATGTCTGTCTGACTCTGTGTGTCTGGGGACTCTGTCTGTCTGACACTGTGTGTCTGGAGACTCTGATGTCTGTCTGACTCTGTGTGTCTGGGGACTCTGATGTCTGTCTGACTCTGTGTGTCTGGGGACTCTGATGTCTGTCTGACTCTGTGTGTCTGGGGACTCTGATGTCTGTCTGACTCTGTGTGTCTGGGGACTCTGTCTGTCTGACTCTGTGTATCTGGGGACTCTGATGTCTGTCTGACTCTGTGTGTCTGGGGACTCTGATGTCTGTCTGACTCTGTGTGTCTGGGGACTCTGTCTGTCTGACTCTGTGTGTCTGGGGACTCTGATGTCTGTCTGACTCTGTGTGTCTGGGGACTCTGATGTCTGTCTGACTCTGTGTGTCTGGGGACTCTGATGTCTGTCTGACTCTGTGTGTCTGGGGACTCTGATGTCTGTCTGACTCTGTGTGTCTGGGGATTCTGATGTCTGTCTGACTCTGTGTATCTGGGGACTCTGATGTCTGTCTGACTCTGTGTGTCTGGGGACTCTGATGTCTGTCTGACTTTGTGTGTCTGGGGACTCTGATGTCTGTCTGACTCTGTGTGTCTGGGGATTCTGATGTCTGTCTGACTCTGTGTGTCTGGGGACTCTGATGTCTGACTCTGTGTGTCTGGGGACTCTGTCTGTCTGACTCTGTGTGCCTGGGGACTCTGTATGTCTGACTCTGTGTGTCTGGGGACTCTGATGTCTGTCTGACTCTGTGTGTCTGGGGACTCTGTATGTCTGACTCTGTGTGTCTGGGGACTCTGTCTGTCTGACTCTGTGTGTCTGGGAACTCTGATGTCTGTCTGACTCTGTGTGTCTGGGGACTCTGATGTCTGTCTGACTCTGTGTGTCTGGGGACTCTGTCTGTCTGACTCTGTGTGTCTGGGGACTCTGATGTCTGTCTGACTCTGTGTGTCTGGGGACTCTGATGTCTGTCTGACTCTGTGTGTCTGGGGACTCTGTATGTCTGACTCTGTGTGTCTGGGGACTCTGATGTCTGTCTGACTCTGTGTGTCTGGGGATTCTGATGTCTGTCTGACTCTGTGTATCTGGGGACTCTGATGTCTGTCTGACTCTGTGTGTCTGGGGACTCTGTCTGTCTGACTTTGTGTGTCTGGGGACTCTGTCTGTCTGACTCTGTGTGTCTGGGGACTCTGATGTCTGTCTGACTCTGTGTGTCTGGGGATTCTGATGTCTGTCTGACTCTGTGTATCTGGGGACTCTGATGTCTGTCTGACTCTGTGTGTCTGGGGACTCTGTCTGTCTGACTTTGTGTGTCTGGGGATTCTGATGTCTGTCTGACTCTGTATGTCTGGGGATTCTGATGTCTGTCTGACTCTGTGTATCTGGGGACTCTGATGTCTGTCTGACTCTGTGTGTCTGGGGACTCTGATGTCTGTCTGACTTTGTGTGTCTGGGGACTCTGATGTCTGTCTGACTCTGTGTGTCTGGGGATTCTGATGTCTGACTCTGTGTGTCTGGGGACTCTGATGTCTGTCTGACTCTGTGTGTCTGGGGACTCTGTATGTCTGACTCTGTGTGTCTGGGGACTCTGTCTGTCTGACTGTGTGTCTGGGAACTCTGATGTCTGTCTGACTCTGTGTGTCTGGGGACTCTGATGTCTGGCTGACTCTGTGTGTCTGGGGATTCTGATGTCTGTCTGACTCTGTGTGTCTGGGATTCTGATGTCTGTCTGACTCTGTGTATCTGGGGACTCTGATGTCTGTCTGACTCTGTGTGTCTGGGGACTCTGATGTCTGTCTGACTTTGTGTGTCTGGGAACTCTGATGTCTGTCTGACTCTGTGTGTCTGGGGACTCTGATGTCTGTCTGACTCTGTGTGTCTGGGGACTCTGATGTCTGTCTGACTCTGTGTGTCTGGGGACTCTGTATGTCTGACTCTGTGTGTCTGGGGACTCTGTATGTCTGACTCTGTGTGTCTGGGGACTCTGATGTCTGTCTGACTCTGTGTGTCTGGGGACTCTGATGTCTGTCTGACTGTGTGTCTGGGGACTCTGTATGTCTGACTCTGTGTGTCTGGGGACTCTGATGTCTGTCTGACTCTGTGTGTCTGGGGACTCTGTATGTCTGACTCTGTGTGTCTGGGGACTCTGTCTGTCTGACTGTGTGTCTGGGAGCTCTGATGTCTGTCTGACTCTGTGTGTCTGGGGACTCTGATGTCTGGCTGACTCTGTGTGTCTGGGGATTCTGATGTCTGTCTGACTCTGTGTGTCTGGGGATTCTGATGTCTGTCTGACTCTGTGTATCTGGGGACTCTGATGTCTGTCTGACTCTGTGTGTCTGGGGACTCTGATGTCTGTCTGACTTTGTGTGTCTGGGGACTCTGATGTCTGTCTGACTCTGTGTGTCTGGGGACTCTGATGTCTGTCTGACTTTGTGTGTCTGGGGACTCTGATGTCTGTCTGACTCTGTGTGTCTGGGGACTCTGATGTCTGTCTGACTCTGTATGTCTGGGGACTCTGATGTCTGTCTGACTCTGTGTGTCTGGGGACTCTGATGTCTGGCTGACTCTGTGTGTCTGGGGATTCTGATGTCTGTCTGACTCTGTATGTCTGGGGACTCTGATGTCTGTCTGACTCTGTGTGTCTGGGGACTCTGATGTCTGTCTGACTCTGTGTGTCTGGGGACTCTGATGTCTGTCTGACTCTGTGTGTCTGGGGACTCTGATGTCTGTCTGACTCTGTGTGTCTGGGGACTCTGATGTCTGTCTGACTCTGTGTGTCTGGGGATTCTGATGTCTGTCTGACTCTGTGTGTCTGGGGACTCTGATGTCTGTCTGACTTTGTGTGTCTGGGGACTCTGATGTCTGTCTGACTCTGTGAGTCTGGGGACTCTGATGTCTGTCTGACTCTGTGTGTCTGGGGACTCTGTATGTCTGACTCTGTGTGTCTGGGGACTCTGATGTCTGTCTGACTCTGTGTGTCTGGGGACTCTGTATGTCTGACTCTGTGTGTCTGGGGACTCTGTCTGTCTGACTGTGTGTCTGGGAACTCTGATGTCTGTCTGACTCTGTGTGTCTGGGGACTCTGATGTCTGGCTGACTCTGTGTGTCTGGGGATTCTGATGTCTGTCTGACTCTGTGTGTCTGGGGATTCTGATGTCTGTCTGACTCTGTGTATCTGGGGACTCTGATGTCTGTCTGACTCTGTGTGTCGGGGGACTCTGATGTCTGTCTGACTTTGTGTGTCTGGGGACTCTGATGTCTGTCTGACTCTGTGTGTCTGGGGACTCTGATGTCTGTCTGACTCTGTGTGTCTGGGGATTCTGATGTCTGTCTGACTCTGTGTGTCTGGGGACTCTGATGTCTGTCTGACTTTGTGTGTCTGGGGACTCTGATGTCTGTCTGACTCTGTGTGTCTGGGGACTCTGATGTCTGTCTGACTCTGTGTGTCTGGGGACTCTGTATGTCTGACTCTGTGTGTCTGGGGACTCTGATGTCTGTCTGACTCTGTGTGTCTGGGGACTCTGTATGTCTGACTCTGTGTGTCTGGGGACTCTGTCTGTCTGACTGTGTGTCTGGGAACTCTGATGTCTGTCTGACTCTGTGTGTCTGGAGATTCTGATGTCTGTCTGACTGTGTATGTCTGGGGACTCTGATGTCTGTCTGACTCTGTGTGTCTGGAGATTCTGATGTCTGTCTGACTGTGTATGTCTGGAGACTCTGATGTCTGTCTGACTCTGTGTGTCTGGGGACTCTGATGTCTGTCTGACTCTGTGTGTCTGGGGACTCAGTCTGTCTGACTCTGTGTGTCTGGGGATTCTGATGTCTGTCTGACTCTGTGTGTCTGGGGACTCTGTCTGTCTGACTCTGTGTGTCTGGGGACTCTGATGTCTGTCTGACTCTGTGTGTTTGGGGACTCTGATGTCTGTCTGACTCTGTGTGTCTGGGGATTCTGATGTCTGTCTGACTCTGTGTGTCTGGGGACTCTGATGTCTGTCTGACTCTGTGTGTCTGGGGACTCTGATGTCTGTCTGACTCTGAGTGTCTGGGGACTCTGATGTCTGTCTGACTCTGTGTGTCTGGGGACTCTGATGTCTGTCTGACTCTGTGTGTCTGGGGACTCTGTCTGTCTGACTATGTGTGTCTGGGGACTCTGATGTCTGTCTGACTCTGTGTGTCTGGGGACTCTGATGTCTGTCTGACTATGTGTGTCTGGGGACTCTGTCTGTCTGACTATGTGTGTCTGGGGACTCTGATGTCTGTCTGACTCTGTGTATCTGGGGACTCTGTGTGTCTGGGGACTCTGTCTGTCTGACTGTGTGTCTGGGGACTCTGATGTCTGTCTGACTCTGTGTGTCTGGGGACTCTGTCTGTCTGACTCTGTGTGTCTGGGGACTCTGATGTCTGTCTGACTCTGTGTGTCTGGGGACTCTGTCTGTCTGACTCTGTGTGTCTGGGGACTCTGATGTCTGTCTGACTCTGTGTGTCTGGGGACTCTGATGTCTGTCTGACTCTGTGTGTCTGGGGACTCTGATGTCTGTCTGACTCTGTGTGTCTGGGGACTCTGATGTCTGTCTGACTCTGTGTGTCTGGGGACTCTGATGTCTGTCTGACTCTGTGTGTCTGGGGACTCTGATGTCTGTCTGACTCTGTGTATCTGGGGATTCTGATGTCTGTCTGACTCTGTGTGTCTGGGGACTCTGATCTCTGGCTGACTCTGTGTGTCTGGGGATTCTGATGTCTGTCTGACTCTGTGCGTCTGGGGACTCTGATGTCTGTCTGACTCTGTGTGTCTGGGGACTCTGATGTCTGTCTGACTCTGTGTATCTGGGGACTCTGATGTCTGTCTGACTCTGTGTGTCTGGGGACTCTGATGTCTGTCTGACTCTGTGTGTCTGGGGACTCTGATGTCTGTCTGACTCTGTGTGTCTGGGGATTCTGATGTCTGTCTGACTGTGTATCTGGGGACTCTGATGTCTGTCTGACTCTGTGTGTCTGGGGATTCTGATGTCTGTCTGACTCTGTGTGTCTGGGGACTCTGATGTCTGTCTGACTTTGTGTGTCTGGGGACTCTGATGTCTGTCTGACTCTGTGTGTCTGGGGACTCTGATGTCTGTCTGACTCTGTGTGTCTGGGGACTCTGATGTCTGTCTGACTTTGTGTGTCTGGGGACTCTGATGTCTGTCTGACTCTGTGTGTCTGGGGACTCTGATGTCTGTCTGACTCTGTGTGTCTGGGGACTCTGTATGTCTGACTGACTCTGTGTATCTGGGGACTCTGATGTCTGTCTGACTCTGTGTGTCTGGGGACTCTGATGTCTGTCTGACTCTGTGTGTCTGGGGACTCTGATGTCTGTCTGACTCTGTGTGTCTGGGGATTCTGATGTCTGTCTGACTCTGTGTATCTGGGGACTCTGATGTCTGTCTGACTTTGTGCGTCTGGGGACTCTGATGTCTGTCTGACTCTGTGTGTCTGGGGACTCTGATGTCTGTCTGACTTTGTGTGTCTGGGGACTCTGTCTGTCTGACTCTGTGTGTCTGGGGACTCTGATGTCTGTCTGACTCTGTGTGTCTGGGGACTCTGATGTCTGTCTGACTTTGTGTGTCTGGGGACTCTGTCTGTCTGACTCTGTGTGTCTGGAGACTCTGTCTGTCTGACTCTGTGTATCTGGGGACTCTGATGTCTGTCTGACTCTGTGTGTCTGGGGATTCTGATGTCTGTCTGACTCTGTGTGTCTGGGGACTCTGATGTCTGTCTGACTCTGTGTGTCTGGGGATTCTGATGTCTGTCTGACTTTGTGTGTCTGGGGACTCTGTCTGTCTGACTCTGTGTGTCTGGGGACTCTGATGTCTGTCTGACTCTGGCTGTGTGTCGGGGGACTCTGATGTCTGTCTGACTCTGTGTGTCTGGGGACTCTGATGTCTGGCTGACTCTGTGTGTCTGGGGACTCTGATGTCTGTCTGACTCTGTGTGTCTGGGGACTCTGATGTCTGTCTGACTCTGTGTGTCTGGGGACTCTGATGTCTGTCTGACTCTGTGTGTCGGGGGACTCTGATGTCTGTCTGACTTTGTGTGTCTGGGGACTCTGATGTCTGTCTGACTCTGTGTGTCTGGGGACTCTGATGTCTGTCTGACTCTGTGTGTCTGGGGATTCTGATGTCTGTCTGACTCTGTATGTCTGGGGACTCTGATGTCTGTCTGACTTTGTGTGTCTGGGGACTCTGATGTCTGTCTGACTCTGTGTGTCTGGGGACTCTGATGTCTGTCTGACTCTGTGTGTCTGGGGACTCTGTATGTCTGACTCTGTGTGTCTGGGGACTCTGATGTCTGTCTGACTCTGTGTGTCTGGGGACTCTGTATGTCTGACTCTGTGTGTCTGGGGACTCTGTCTGTCTGACTGTGTGTCTGGGAACTCTGATGTCTGTCTGACTCTGTGTGTCTGGAGATTCTGATGTCTGTCTGACTGTGTATGTCTGGGGACTCTGATGTCTGTCTGACTATGTGTGTCTGGAGATTCTGATGTCTGTCTGACTGTGTATGTCTGGAGACTCTGATGTCTGTCTGACTCTGTGTGTCTGGGGACTCTGATGTCTGTCTGACTCTGTGTGTCTGGGGACTCAGTCTGTCTGACTCTGTGTGTCTGGGGATTCTGATGTCTGTCTGACTCTGTGTGTCTGGGGACTCTGTCTGTCTGACTCTGTGTGTCTGGGGACTCTGATGTCTGTCTGACTCTGTGTGTTTGGGGACTCTGATGTCTGTCTGACTCTGTGTGTCTGGGGATTCTGATGTCTGTCTGACTCTGTGTGTCTGGGGACTCTGATGTCTGTCTGACTCTGTGTGTCTGGGGACTCTGATGTCTGTCTGACTCTGAGTGTCTGGGGACTCTGTTGTCTGTCTGACTCTGTGTATCTGGGGACTCTGATGTCTGTCTGACTCTGTGTGTCTGGGGACTCTGATGTCTGTCTGACTCTGTGTGTCTGGGGACTCTGTCTGTCTGACTATGTGTGTCTGGGGACTCTGATGTCTGTCTGACTATGTGTGTCTGGGGACTCTGATGTCTGTCTGACTCTGTGTGTCTGGGGACTCTGATGTCTGTCTGACTCTGTGTGTCTGGGGACTCTGATGTCTGTCTGACTCTGTGTATCTGGGGACTCTGATGTCTGTCTGACTCTGTATGTCTGGGGACTCTGATGTCTGTCTGACTCTGTGTGTCTGGGGACTCTGATGTCTGTCTGACTCTGTGTATCTGGGGACTCTGATGTCTGGCTGACTCTGTGTGTCTGGGGACTCTGATGTCTGTCTGACTCTGTATGTCTGGGGACTCTGATGTCTGTCTGACTCTGTGTGTCTGGGGACTCTGATGTCTGTCTGACTCTGTATGTCTGGGGACTCTGATGTCTGTCTGACTCTGTGTATCTGGGGACTCTGATGTCTGTCTGACTCTGTGTGTCTGGGGACTCTGTCTGTCTGACTGTGTGTCTGGGGACTCTGATGTCTGTCTGACTCTGTGTGTCTGGGGACTCTGTCTGTCTGACTCTGTGTGTCTGGGGACTCTGATGTCTGTCTGACTCTGTGTGTCTGGGGACTCTGTCTGTCTGACTCTGTGTGTCTGGGGACTCTGATGTCTGTCTGACTCTGTGTGTCTGGGGACTCTGATGTCTGTCTGACTCTGTGTGTCTGGGGACTCTGATGTCTGTCTGACTCTGTGTGTCTGGGGACTCTGATGTCTGTCTGACTCTGTGTGTCTGGGGACTCTGATGTCTGTCTGACTCTGTGTGTCTGGGGACTCTGATGTCTGTCTGACTCTGTGTATCTGGGGATTCTGATGTCTGTCTGACTCTGTGTGTCTGGGGACTCTGATGTCTGGCTGACTCTGTGTGTCTGGGGATTCTGATGTCTGTCTGACTCTGTGCGTCTGGGGACTCTGATGTCTGTCTGACTCTGTGTGTCTGGGGACTCTGATGTCTGTCTGACTCTGTGTATCTGGGGACTCTGATGTCTGTCTGACTCTGTGTGTCTGGGGACTCTGATGTCTGTCTGACTCTGTGTGTCTGGGGATTCTGATGTCTGTCTGACTCTGTATGTCTGGGGATTCTGATGTCTGTCTGACTGTGTATCTGGGGACTCTGATGTCTGTCTGACTCTGTGTGTCTGGGGATTCTGATGTCTGTCTGACTCTGTGTGTCTGGGGACTCTGTCTGTCTGACTCTGTGTGTCTGGGGACTCTGATGTCTGTCTGACTTTGTGTGTCTGGGGACTCTGATGTCTGTCTGACTCTGTGTGTCTGGGGACTCTGATGTCTGTCTGACTGTGTATCTGGGGACTCTGATGTCTGTCTGACTCTGTGTGTCTGGGGACTCTGATGTCTGTCTGACTCTGTGTATCTGGGGACTCTGATGTCTGTCTGACTCTGTGTGTCTGGGGACTCTGATGTCTGTCTGACTCTGTGTGTCTGGGGATTCTGATGTCTGTCTGACTCTGTATGTCCGGGGATTCTGATGTCTGTCTGACTGTGTATCTGGGGACTCTGATGTCTGTCTGACTCTGTGTGTCTGGGGATTCTGATGTCTGTCTGACTCTGTGTGTCTGGGGACTCTGTCTGTCTGACTCTGTGTGTCTGGGGACTCTGATGTCTGTCTGACTTTGTGTGTCTGGGGACTCTGATGTCTGTCTGACTCTGTGTGTCTGGGGATTCTGATGTCTGTCTGACTGTGTATCTGGGGACTCTGATGTCTGTCTGACTCTGTGTGTCTGGGGATTCTGATGTCTGTCTGACTCTGTGTGTCTGGGGACTCTGTCTGTCTGACTCTGTGTGTCTGGGGACTCTGATGTCTGTCTGACTTTGTGTGTCTGGGGACTCTGATGTCTGTCTGACTCTGTGTGTCTGGGGACTCTGATGTCTGTCTGACTCTGTGTGTCTGGGGACTCTGATGTCTGTCTGACTCTGTGTGTCTGGGGATTCTGATGTCTGTCTGACTGTGTATCTGGGGACTCTGATGTCTGTCTGACTCTGTGTGTCTGGGGATTCTGATGTCTGTCTGACTCTGTGTGTCTGGGGACTCTGATGTCTGTCTGACTTTGTGTGTCTGGGGACTCTGATGTCTGTCTGACTCTGTGTGTCTGGGGACTCTGATGTCTGTCTGACTCTGTGTGTCTGGGGACTCTGATGTCTGTCTGACTTTGTGTGTCTGGGGACTCTGATGTCTGTCTGACTCTGTGTGTCTGGGGACTCTGATGTCTGTCTGACTCTGTGTGTCTGGGGACTCTGATGTCTGTCTGACTCTGTGTGTCTGGGGATTCTGATGTCTGTCTGACTCTGTGTATCTGGGGACTCTGATGTATGTCTGACTTTGTGCGTCTGGGGACTCTGATGTCTGTCTGACTCTGTGTGTCTGGGGACTCTGATGTCTGTCTGACTCTGTGTGTCTGGGGACTCTGATGTCTGTCTGACTTTGTGTGTCTGGGGACTCTGTCTGTCTGACTCTGTGTGTCTGGAGACTCTGTCTGTCTGACTCTGTGTATCTGGGGACTCTGATGTCTGTCTGACTCTGTGTGTCTGGGGATTCTGATGTCTGTCTGACTCTGTGTGTCTGGGGACTCTGATGTCTGTCTGACTCTGTGTGTCTGGGGATTCTGATGTCTGTCTGACTCTGTGTGTCTGGGGACTCTGATGTCTGTCTGACTCTGTGTGTCTGGGGACTCTGATGTCTGTCTGACTCTGTGTGTCTGGGGACTCTGATGTCTGTCTGACTCTGTGTGTCTGGGGATTCTGATGTCTGTCTGACTCTGTGTGTCTGGGGATTCTGATGTCTGTCTGACTCTGTGTGTCTGGGGACTCTGTCTGTCTGTCTGACTTTGTGTATCTGGGGATTCTGATGTCTGTCTGACTCTGTGTGTCTGGGGACTCTGATGTCTGTCTGACTCTGTATGTCTGGGGACTCTGATGTCTGTCTGACTCTGTGTGTCTGGGGACTCTGATGTCTGTCTGACTCTGTGTGTCTGGGGACTCTGATGTCTGTCTGACTTTGTGTGTCTGGGGACTCTGATGTCTGTCTGACTCTGTGTGTCTGGGGACTCTGATGTCTGTCTGACTTTGTGTGTCTGGGGATTCTGATGTCTGTCTGACTCTGTGTGTCTGGGGACTCTGATGTCTGTCTGACTTTGTGTGTCTGGGGACTCTGTCTGTCTGACTCTGTGTGTCTGGGGACTCTGATGTCTGTCTGACTCTGGCTGTGTGTCGGGGGACTCTGATGTCTGTCTGACTCTGTGTGTCTGGGGACTCTGATGTCTGGCTGACTCTGTGTGTCTGGGGACTCTGATGTCTGTCTGACTCTGTGTGTCTGGGGACTCTGATGTCTGTCTGACTCTGTGTGTCTGGGGACTCTGATGTCTGTCTGACTCTGTGTGTCTGGGGACTCTGATGTCTGGCTGACTGTGTGTCTGTCTGACTCTGTGTATCTGGGGACTCTGATGTCTGTCTGACTTTGTGTGTCTGGGGACTCTGATGTCTGTCTGACTTTGTGTGTCTGGGGACTCTGTCTGTCTGACTCTGTGTGTCTGGGGACTCTGATGTCTGTCTGACTCTGGCTGTGTGTCGGGGGACTCTGATGTCTGTCTGACTCTGTGTGTCTGGGGACTCTGATGTCTGTCTGACTCTGTGTGTCTGGGGACTCTGATGTCTGTCTGACTCTGTGTGTCTGGGGACTCTGATGTCTGTCTGACTTTGTGTGTCTGGGGACTCTGATGTCTGTCTGACTCTGTGTGTCTGGGGACTCTGATGTCTGTCTGACTCTGTGTGTCTGGGGATTCTGATGTCTGTCTGACTTTGTGTGTCTGGGGACTCTGATGTCTGTCTGACTCTGTGTGTCTGGGGACTCTGTATGTCTGTCTGACTTTGTGTGTCTGGGGACTCTGATGTCTGTCTGACTCTGTGTGTCTGGGGACTCTGATGTCTGTCTGACTCTGTGTGTCTGGGGACTCTGATGTCTGTCTGACTCTGTGTGTCTGGGGACTCTGATGTCTGTCTGACTTTGTGTGTCTGGGGATTCTGATGTCTGTCTGACTCTGTGTGTCTGGGGACTCTGATGTCTGTCTGACTTTGTGTGTCTGGGGACTCTGTCTGTCTGACTCTGTGTGTCTGGGGACTCTGATGTCTGTCTGACTCTGGCTGTGTGTCGGGGGACTCTGATGTCTGTCTGACTCTGTGTGTCTGGGGACTCTGATGTCTGTCTGACTCTGTGTGTCTGGGGACTCTGATGTCTGTCTGACTCTGTGTATCTGGGGACTCTGATGTCTGTCTGACTTTGTGCGTCTGGGGACTCTGATGTCTGTCTGACTCTGTATGTCTGGGGACTCTGATGTCTGTCTGACTCTGTATGTCTGGGGACTCTGATGTCTGTCTTACTTTGTGTGTCTGGGGATTCTGATGTCTGTCTGACTCTGTGTGTCTGGGGACTCTGATGTCTGTCTGACTCTGTGTATCTGGGGACTCTGATGTCTGTCTGACTCTGTGTGTCTGGGGACTCTGATGTCTGTCTGACTCTGTGTATCTGGGGACTCTGATGTCTGTCTGACTCTGTGTGTCTGGGGACTCTGATGTCTGTCTGACTCTGTGTGTCTGGGGACTCTGTATGTCTGACTCTGTGTGTCTGGGGACTCTGATGTCTGTCTGACTCTGTGTGTCTGGGGATTCTGATGTCTGTCTGACTCTGTGTGTCTGGGGACTCTGATGTCTGTCTGACTCTGTGTGTCTGGGGACTCTGATGTCTGTCTGACTCTGTGTGTCTGGGGACTCTGATGTCTGTCTGACTCTGTGTATCTGGGGATTCTGATGTCTGTCTGACTCTGTGTGTCTGGGGACTCTGATGTCCGTCTGACTCTGTGTGTCTGGGGACTCTGATGTCTGTCTGACTCTGTGTGTCTGGGGACTCTGATGTCTGTCTGACTCTGTGTGTCTGGGGACTCTGATGTCTGTCTGACTTTGTGTGTCTGGGGACTCTGTCTGTCTGACTCTGTGTGTCTGGGGACTCTGATGTCTGTCTGACTTTGTGTGTCTGGGGACTCTGTCTGTCTGACTCTGTGTGTCTGGGGACTCTGATGTCTGTCTGACTCTGGCTGTGTGTCGGGGGACTCTGATGTCTGTCTGACTCTGTGTGTCTGGGGACTCTGATGTCTGTCTGACTCTGTGTATCTGGGGACTCTGATGTCTGTCTGACTCTGTGTGTCTGGGGACTCTGATGTCTGTCTGACTCTGTGTGTCTGGGGACTCTGTCTGTCTGACTCTGTGTGTCTGGGGACTCTGATGTCTGGCTGACTCTGTGTGTCTGGGGATTCTGATGTCTGTCTGACTCTGTGTGTCTGGGGACTCTGATGTCTGTCTGACTCTGTGTGTCTGGGGACTCTGATGTCTGTCTGACTCTGTGTGTCTGGGGACTCTGTCTGTCTGACTCTGTGTATCTGGGGACTCTGATGTCTGTCTGACTCTGTGTGTCTGGGGACTCTGATGTCTGTCTGACTCTGTGTGTCTGGGGACTCTGTCTGTCTGACTCTGTGTGTCTGGGGACTCTGATGTCTGTCTGACTCTGTGTGTCTGGGGATTCTGATGTCTGTCTGACTCTGTGTGTCTGGGGACTCTGATGTCTGTCTGACTCTGTGTGTCTGGGGACTCTGTCTGTCTGACTCTGTGTGTCTGGGGACTCTGATGTCTGTCTGACTCTGTGTGTCTGGGGATTCTGATGTCTGTCTGACTCTGTGTGTCTGGGGACTCTGATGTCTGTCTGACTCTGTGTGTCTGGGGACTCTGTCTGTCTGACTCTGTGTGTCTGGGGACTCTGATGTCTGTCTGACTCTGGCTGTGTGTCGGGGGACTCTGATGTCTGTCTGACTCTGTGTGTCTGGGGACTCTGTCTGTCTGACTCTGTGTGTCTGGGGACTCTGATGTCTGTCTGACTCTGTGTGTCTGGGGACTCTGATGTCTGTCTGACTCTGTGTGTCTGGGGACTCTGTCTGTCTGACTCTGTGTGTCTGGGGACTCTGATGTCTGTCTGACTCTGTGTATCTGGGGACTCTGATGTCTGTCTGACTCTGTGTATCTGGGGACTCTGATGTCTGTCTGACTCTGTGTATGTCTGGGGACTCTGATGTATGTCTGACTCTGTGTATCTGGGGACTCTGATGTCTGTCTGACTCTGTGTATCTGGGGATTCTGATGTCTGTCTGACTCTGTGTGTCTGGGGACTCTGATGTCTGTCTGACTCTGTGTGTCTGGGGACTCTGATGTCTGTCTGACTCTGTGTGTCTGGGGACTCTGATGTCTGGCTGACTGTGTGTGTCTGGGGACTCTGATGTCTGTCTGACTCTGTGTGTCTGGGGACTCTGATGTCTGTCTGACTTTGTGTGTCTGGGGACTCTGATGACTGTCTGACTTTGTGTGTCTGGGGACTCTGATGTCTGTCTGACTCTGTGTGTCTGGGGACTCTGATGTCTGTCTGACTCTGTGTGTCTGGGGACTCTGATGTCTGTCTGACTCTGTGTGTCTGGGGACTCTGATGTCTGTCTGACTCTGTGTGTCTGGGGATTCTGATGTCTGTCTGACTCTGTGTGTCTGGGGACTCTGATGTCTGTCTGACTTTGTGTATCTGGGGATTCTGATGTCTGTCTGACTCTGTGTGTCTGGGGACTCTGATGTCTGTCTGACTTTGTGTGTCTGGGGACTCTGTCTGTCTGACTCTGTGTGTCTGGGGACTCTGATGTCTGTCTGACTTTGTGTGTCTGGGGACTCTGTCTGTCTGACTCTGTGTGTCTGGGGACTCTGATGTCTGTCTGACTCTGGCTGTGTGTCGGGGGACTCTGATGTCTGTCTGACTCTGTGTGTCTGGGGACTCTGATGTCTGTCTGACTCTGTGTGTCTGGGGACTCTGTCTGTCTGACTCTGTGTGTCTGGGGACTCTGATGTCTGTCTGACTCTGGCTGTGTGTCGGGGGACTCTGATGTCTGTCTGACTCTGTGTGTCTGGGGACTCTGATGTCTGTCTGACTTTGTGTGTCTGGGGACTCTGTCTGTCTGACTCTGTGTGTCTGGGGACTCTGATGTCTGTCTGACTTTGTGTGTCTGGGGACTCTGTCTGTCTGACTCTGTGTGTCTGGGGACTCTGATGTCTGTCTGACTCTGGCTGTGTGTCGGGGGACTCTGATGTCTGTCTGACTCTGTGTGTCTGGGGACTCTGATGTCTGTCTGACTCTGTGTGTCTGGGGACTCTGTCTGTCTGACTCTGTGTGTCTGGGGACTCTGATGTCTGTCTGACTTTGTGTCTGGGGATTCTGATGTCTGTCTGACTGTGTGTGTCTGGGGACTCTGTCTGTCTGACTCTGTGTGTCTGGGGACTCTGATGTCTGTCTGACTTTGTGTCTGGGGATTCTGATGTCTGTCTGACTGTGTGTGTCTGGGGACTCTGATGTCTGTCTGACTCTGTGTGTCTGGGGACTCTGATGTCTGTCTGACTCTGTGTGTCTGGGGACTCTGATGTCTGTCTGACTCTGTGTGTCTGGGGACTCTGATGTCTGTCTGACTCTGTGTGTCTGGGGACTCTGATGTCTGTCTGACTATGTGTGTCTGGGGACTCTGATGTCTGTCTGACTATGTGTGTCTGGGGACTCTGATGTCTGTCTGACTCTGTGTGTCTGGGGACTCTGATGTCTGTCTGACTCTGTGTGTCTGGGGACTCTGTCTGTCTGACTGTGTGTCTGGGGACTCTGATGTCTGGCTGACTCTGTGTGTCTGGGGATTCTGATGTCTGTCTGACTCTGTGTGTCTGGAGATTCTGATGTCTGTCTGACTCTGTGTGTCTGGGGACTCTGATGTCTGTCTGACTCTGTGTGTCTGGGGATTCTGATGTCTGTCTGACTCTGTGTGTCTGGAGATTCTGATGTCTGTCTGACTCTGTGTGTCTGGGGACTCTGATGTCTGTCTGACTCTGTGTGTCTGGGGACTCTGTCTGTCTGACTCTGTGTGTCTGGGGACTCTGATGTCTGTCTGACTCTGTGTGTCTGGGGACTCTGATGTCTGTCTGACTCTGTGTGTCTGGGGACTCTGATGTCTGTCTGACTCTGTGTGTCTGGGGATTCTGATGTCTGTCTGACTCTGTATGTCTGGGGACTCTGATGTCTGTCTGACTCTGTGTGTCTGGGGACTCTGATGTCTGTCTGACTCTGTGTGTCTGAGGACTCTGATGTCTGTCTGACTCTGTGTATCTGGGGACTCTGATGTCTGTCTGACTCTGTATGTCTGGGGATTCTGATGTCTGTCTGACTCTGTGTGTCTGGGGACTCTGATGTCTGTCTGACTCTGCGTGTCTGGGGACTCTGATGTCTGTCTGACTCTGTGTGTCTGGGGACTCTGATGTCTGTCTGACTCTGTGTGTCTGGGGACTCTGATGTCTGTCTGACTCTGTGTGTCTGGGAACTCTGATGTCTGACTCTGTGTGTCTGGGGACTCTGATGTCTGTCTGACTCTGTGTGTCTGGGGACTCTGATGTCTGTCTGACTCTGTGTGTCTGGGGACTCTGATGTCTGTCTGACTCTGTGTGTCTGGGGACTCTGATGTCTGACTATGTGTGTCTGGGGACTCTGATGTCTGTCTGACTCTGTGTGTCTGGGGACTCTGATGTCTGTCTGACTCTGTGTGTCTGGGGACTCTGATGTCTGTCTGACTCTGTGTGTCTGGGGACTCTGATGTCTGTCTGACTCTGTGTGTCTGGGGACTCTGATGTCTGACTCTGTGTGTCTGGGGACTCTGATGTCTGTCTGACTCTGTGTGTCTGGGGACTCTGATGTCTGACTCTGTGTGTCTGGGGACTCTGATGTCTGTCTGACTCTGTGTGTCTGGGGACTCTGATGTCTGTCTGACTCTGTGTGTCTGGGGACTCTGTCTGTCTGACACTGTGTGTCTGGGGACTCTGATGTCTGTCTGACTCTGTGTGTCTGGGGACTCTGATGTCTGTCTGACTCTGTGTGTCTGGGGACTCTGATGTCTGTCTGACTCTGTGTGTCTGGGGACTCTGATGTCTGACTCTGTGTGTCTGGGGACTCTGTCTGTCTGACACTGTGTGTCTGGGGACTCTGATGTCTGTCTGACTCTGTGTGTCTGGGGACTCTGATGTCTGTCTGACTCTGTGTGTCTGGGGACTCTGATGTCTGTCTGACTCTGTGTGTCTGGGGACTCTGATGTCTGACTCTGTGTGTCTGGGGACTCTGATGTCTGTCTGACTCTGTGTGTCTGGGGACTCTGATGTCTGACTCTGTGTGTCTGGGGACTCTGATGTCTGTCTGACTCTGTGTGTCTGGGGACTCTGATGTCTGTCTGACTCTGTGTGTCTGGGGACTCTGTCTGTCTGACACTGTGTGTCTGGGGACTCTGATGTCTGTCTGACTCTGTGTGTCTGGGGACTCTGATGTCTGTCTGACTTTGTGTGTCTGGGGACTCTGATGTCTGTCTGACTCTGTGTGTCTGGGGATTCTGATGTCTGTCTGACTCTGTGTGTCTGGGGACTCTGATGTCTGTCTGACTCTGTGTGTCTGGGGACTCTGATGTCTGTCTGACTCTGTGTGTCTGGGGACTCTGATGTCTGTCTGACTCTGTGTGTCTGGGGACTCTGTATGTCTGACTCTGTGTGTCTGGGGATTCTGATGTCTGTCTGACTCTGTGTGTCTGGGGACTCTGATGTCTGTCTGACTCTGTGTGTCTGGGGACTCTGATGTCTGTCTGACTCTGTGTGTCTGGGGACTCTGATGTCTGTCTGACTCTGTGTGTCTGGGGACTCTGATGTCTGACTCTGTGTGTCTGGGGACTCTGATGTCTGTCTGACTCTGTGTGTCTGGGGACTCTGATGTCTGTCTGACTCTGTGTGTCTGGGGACTCTGATGTCTGTCTGACTCTGTGTGTCTGGGGACTCTGATGTCTGTCTGACTCTGTGTGTCTGGGGATTCTGATGTCTGTCTGACTCTGTGTGTCTGGGGATTCTGATGTCTGTCTGACTCTGTGTGTCTGGGGACTCTGATGTCTGTCTGACTCTGTGTGTCTGGGGATTCTGATGTCTGTCTGACTCTGTGTGTCTGGGGACTCTGATGTCTGACTCTGTGTGTCTGGGGACTCTGATGTCTGTCTGACTCTGTGTGTCTGGGGACTCTGATGTCTGAATCTGTGTGTCTGGGGACTCTGATGTCTGTCTGACTCTGTGTGTCTGGGGACTCTGATGTCTGTCTGACTCTGTGTGTCCGGGGACTCTGTCTGTCTGACACTGTGTGTCTGGGGACTCTGATGTCTGTCTGACTCTGTGTGTCTGGGGACTCTGATGTCTGACTCTGTGTGTCTGGGGACTCTGATGTCTGTCTGACTCTGTGTGTCTGGGGACTCTGATGTCTGTCTGACTCTGTGTGTCTGGGGACTCTGATGTCTGTCTGACTCTGTGTGTCTGGGGACTCTGATGTCTGTCTGACTCTGTGTGTCTGGGGACTCTGATGTCTGTCTGACTCTGTGTGTCTGGGGATTCTGATGTCTGTCTGACTGTGTGTGTCTGGGGACTCTGATGTCTGTCTGACTCTGTATGTCTGGGGACTCTGATGTCTGTCTGACTCTGTGTGTCTGGGGACTCTGATGTCTGTCTGACTCTGTGTGTCGGGGGACTCTGATGTCTGTCTGACTCTGTGTGTCTGGGGACTCTGATGTCTGTCTGACTCTGTGTGTCTGGGGATTCTGATGTCTGTCTGACTATGTGTGTCTGGGGACTCTGATGTCTCTGACTCTGTGTGTCTGGGGACTCTGATGTCTGTCTGACTCTGTGTGTCTGGGGATTCTGATGTCTGTCTGACTATGTGTGTCTGGGGACTCTGTCTGTCTGACTCTGTGTGTCTGGGGATTCTGATGTCTGTCTGACTCTGTGTATCTGGGGACTCTGATGTCTGTCTGACTCTGTGTGTCTGGGGATTCTGATGTCTGTCTGACTGTGTGTGTCTGGGGACTCTGATGTCTGTCTGACTCTGTATGTCTGGGGACTCTGATGTCTGTCTGACTCTGTGTGTCTGGGGACTCTGATGTCTGTCTGACTCTGTGTGTCGGGGGACTCTGATGTCTGTCTGACTCTGTGTGTCTGGGGACTCTGATGTCTGTCTGACTCTGTGTGTCTGGGGACTCTGATGTCTGTCTGACTCTGTGTGTCTGGGGACTCTGATGTCTGTCTGACTCTGTGTGTCTGGGGACTCTGATGTCTGTCTGACTCTGTGTGTCTGGGGATTCTGATGTCTGTCTGACTATGTGTGTCTGGGGACTCTGATGTCTCTGACTCTGTGTGTCTGGGGACTCTGATGTCTGTCTGACTCTGTGTGTCTGGGGATTCTGATGTCTGTCTGACTATGTGTGTCTGGGGACTCTGTCTGTCTGACTCTGTGTGTCTGGGGACTCTGATGTCTGTCTGACTCTGTGTGTCTGGGGACTCTGATGTCTGACTCTGTGTGTCTGGGGACTCTGATGTCTGTCTGACTCTGTGTGTCTGGGGACTCTGATGTCTGTCTGACTCTGTGTGTCTGGGGACTCTGATGTCTGTCTGACTCTGTGTGTCTGGGGACTCTGATGTCTGTCTGACTCTGTGTGTCTGGGGACTCTGTCTGTCTGACACTGTGTGTCTGGGGACTCTGATGTCTGTCTGACTCTGTGTGTCTGGGGACTCTGATGTCTGACTCTGTGTGTCTGGGGACTCTGATGTCTGTCTGACTCTGTGTGTCTGGGGACTCTGATGTCTGTCTGACTCTGTGTGTCTGGGGACTCTGATGTCTGTCTGACTCTGTGTGTCTGGGGACTCTGTCTGTCTGACACTGTGTGTCTGGGGACTCTGATGTCTGTCTGACTCTGTGTGTCTGGGGACTCTGATGTCTGACTCTGTGTGTCTGGGGACTCTGATGTCTGTCTGACTCTGTGTGTCTGGGGACTCTGATGTCTGTCTGACTCTGTGTGTCTGGGGACTCTGATGTCTGTCTGACTCTGTGTGTCTGGGGATTCTGATGTCTGTCTGACTCTGTATGTCTGGGGACTCTGATGTCTGTCTGACTCTGTGTGTCTGGGGACTCTGATGTCTGTCTGACTCTGTGTGTCTGGGGACTCTGATGTCTGTCTGATTCTGTGTGTCTGGGGACTCTGATGTCTGTCTGACTCTGATTTCTGACCCTGTCTGTGTGTCTGTGTCTGTCTGTGTCTGTCCGTCAGTGCGCGGGTTCTCCCCGTCCAGCGGCTCGCAGCGGGCGGCCAGCCAGGCCACAGATGGCAGCACCATCGAGCAGCAGACGATCCACGAGCTCTCTCAGCGCCGGCAGACGCTGCTGCTCGAGCTCAGGAACTACGAGGTGAGGCGGCCACGCCATCGCACGAGATGGGCAGGAGGACAGAGTTGCATGTTGCCTGTGCTGCTCTCGCGCATTCAGTGAGACTAAACAATATATGGAGAGTATTACACAACACCGACTTTCTGTATATTCTGTATACAATGGTTTATAATAACGTTCACTCATTGAGAGGAAGAAGGCAGAATAAGATTCGGGATGTTGACGAGTTTTCGGTGCGCATGTTTCCTCTCGGCTGATGTTTGGTTGCTATTCTGTCTGTCAGGAGAACTCGCGGGCGGACCAGGCAGTGCGGACCAGCGGCACGCGTCAGTCGGTGGAGAACGTCGGCATCATACCGGTACGCCACGCAATGTCCCGCCTCGTGTATTGGGCGTCCTCGAGCGATCATTGTGAAGAGTCCCGCCTCGTGTATTGGGCGTCCTCGAGCAATCATTGTGAAGAGTCCCGCCTCGTGTATTGGGCGTCCTCGAGCGATCATTGTGAAGAGTCCCGCCTCGTGTATTGGGCGTCCTCGAGCGATCATTGTGAAGAGTCCCGCCTCGTGTATTGGGCGTCCTCGAGAGCGATCATTGTGAAGAGTCCCGCCTCGTGTATTGGGCGTCCTCGAGAGCAATCATTGTGAAGAGTCCCGCCTCGTGTATTGGGCGTCCTCGAGTATTCATTGTGAAGAGTCCCGCCTCGTGTATTGGGCGTCCTCGAGCGATCATTGTGAAGAGTCCCGCCTCGTGTATTGGGCGTCCTCGAGCGATCATTGTGAAGAGTCCCGCCTCGTGTATTGGGCGTCCTCGAGCGATCATTGTGAAGAGTCCCGCCTCGTGTATTGGGCGTCCTCGAGAGCGATAATTGTGAAGAGTCCCGCCTCGTGTATTGGGCGTCCTCGAGAGCAATCATTGCGAAGAGTCCCGCCTCGTGTATTGGGCGTCCTCGAGTATTCATTGTGAAGAGTCCCGCCTCGTGTATTGGGCGTCCTCGAGCGATCATTGTGAAGAGTTTCGCCTCGTGTATTGGGCGTCCTCGAGCGATCATTGTGAAGAGTCCCGCCTCGTGTATTGGGCGTCCTCGAGAGCGATCATTGTGAAGAGTCCCGCCTCGTGTATTGGGCGTCCTCGAGAGCAATCATTGTGAAGAGTCCCGCCTCGTGTATTGGGCGTCCTCGAGTATTCATTGTGAAGAGTCCCGCCTCGTGTATTGGGCGTCCTCGAGTAATCATTGTGAAGAGTCCCGCCTCGTGTATTGGGCGTCCTCGAGCAATCATTGTGAAGAGTCCCGCCTCGTGTATTGGGCGTCCTCGAGCGATCATTGTGAAGAGTCCCGCCTCGTGTATTGGGCGTCCTCGAGTAATCATTGTGAAGAGTCCCGCCTCGTGTATTGGGCGTCCTCGAGCAATCATTGTGAAGAGTCCCGCCTCGTGTATTGGGCGTCCTCGAGAGCAATCATTGTGAAGAGTCCCGCCTCGTGTATTGGGCGTCCTCGAGTAATCATTGTGAAGAGTCCCGCCTCGTGTATTGGGCGTCCTCGAGTAATCATTGTGAAGAGTCCCG
The DNA here is from genome assembly GCA_036785665.1 of Chirona hameri. Classification (NCBI taxonomy): domain Eukaryota; kingdom Metazoa; phylum Arthropoda; class Thecostraca; order Balanomorpha; family Balanidae; genus Chirona; species Chirona hameri. The sequence continues at coordinate 12,568 of JAXIVJ010014204.1, read as the reverse complement.
CCTCGTGTATTGGGCGTCCTCGAGTAATCATTGTGAAGAGTCCCGCCTCGTGTATTGGGCGTCCTCGAGTATTCATTGTGAAGAGTCCCGCCTCGTGTATTGGGCGTCCTCGAGTAATCATTGTGAAGAGTCCCGCCTCGTGTATTGGACGTCCTCGAGTAATCATTGTGAAGAGTCCCGCCTCGTGTATTGGGCGTCCTCGAGTAATCATTGTGAAGAGTCCCGCCTCGTGTATTGGGCGTCCTCGAGTAATCATTGTGAAGAGTCCCGCCTCGTGTATTGGGCGTCCTCGAGCGATCATTGTGAAGAGTCCCGCCTCGTGTATTGGGCGTCCTCGAGTAATCATTGTGAAGAGTCCCGCCTCGTGTATTGGGCGTCCTCGAGTTTTCATTGTGAAGAGTCCCGCCTCGTGTATTGGGCGTCCTCGAGCGATCATTGTGAAGAGTCCCGCCTCGTGTATTGGGCGTCCTCGAGTAATCATTGTGAAGAGTCCCGCCTCGTGTATTGGGCGTCCTCGAGTAATCATTGTGAAGAGTCCCGCCTCGTGTATTGGGCGTCCTCGAGTAATCATTGTGAAGAGTCCCGCCTCGTGTATTGGGCGTCCTCGAGTAATCATTGTGAAGAGTCCCGCCTCGTGTATTGGGCGTCCTCGAGTAATCATTGTGAAGAGTCCCGCCTCGTGTATTGGGCGTCCTCGAGCGATCATTGTGAAGAGTCCCGCCTCATGTATTGGGCGTCCTCGAGTAATCATTGTGAAGAGTCCCGCCTCGTGTATTGGGCGTCCTCGAGTTTTCATTGTGAAGAGTCCCGCCTCGTGTATTGGGCGTCCTCGAGCGATCATTGTGAAGAGTCCCGCCTCGTGTATGGGGCGTCCTCGAGTAATCATTGTGAAGAGTCCCGCCTCGTGTATTGGGCGTCCTCGAGTAATCATTGTGAAGAGTCCCGCCTCGTGTATTGGGCGTCCTCGAGTAATCATTGTGAAGAGTCCCGCCTCGTGTATTGGGCGTCCTCGAGCGATCATTGTGAAGAGTCCCGCCTCGTGTATTGGGCGTCCTCGAGTAATCATTGTGAAGAGTCCCGCCTCGTGTATTGGGCGTCCTCGAGTTTTCATTGTGAAGAGTCCCGCCTCGTGTATTGGGCGTCCTCGAGCGATCATTGTGAAGAGTCCCGCCTCGTGTATTGGGCGTCCTCGAGTAATCATTGTGAAGAGTCCCGCCTCGTGTATTGGGCGTCTTCGAGTAACCATTGTGAAGAGTCCCGCCTCGTGTATTGGGCGTCCTCGAGCGATCATTGTGAAGAGTCCCGCCTCCTGTATTGGGCGTCCTCGAGCGATCATTGTGAAGAGTTCCGCCTCGTGTATTGGGCGTCCTCGAGTAATCATTGTGAAGAGTCCCGCCTCGTGTATTGGGCGTCCTCGAGTAATCATTGTGAACAGGTCTGGCATTCTAACTGTACTCAGTTTCTGTTGTGTTTACTGCATGCTGTCCGTCGCCTTGTTGTCTTGTTGACGCGATGCAGTTAATAATAACACAGATAAATAATACAGATGCCGTTAAACAACTGGATTTATTTCGAGTGCGGGGTACATTTGGTTAATCCCTGAGGGGCAGTTATGCTGTTTGTGTTCATGTAAACATTGCGTGATCTCGTCATGTTGCCCTTCCATTGAACCCGGGCGAGCTGTACAGGCTACAGATGCTGTATATTCTGGCTTTGAGCGCTACTCATGCCTGCTACCACCGCCGCTATCCAGTAGCATGTATTACGGTCTGTCTCGCCGCAGGCGAACACCCAGCTGCAGACGGGCCTGTCCGTCAACATGGGCTCGACGGCGGTCCCGCCGCACGTGGAGATCACACTGGCCACCTCCAACGACACCATCATGAGGGCCGCGCTCATCTTCGCCGAGGGCATCTTCCAGGTCAGGGGAGCCGACAGGCGGCAGCTATGAGTTACTGTCATCATCATCATCCTCTGAAGACGTGTGGTCAGATGTAGTTGTAGTTGTACGGCAAAACGTATACTGCAATATAGGGTGAAATATGTTGATGTTAATGGCAATGAAGTTGTCTTGCGATACTTAGCAATAGTCGGCAATATATACTGTTCGTGTTTGGCATGCACATTGCACATAGTAGAATAACAAAAGCAATTGAGACGTTCGACCGGCTTCACCACCTGCCATTTCGGATGTAGTGTGGAGGAGGCATGGTCGGCCACCTAGCCCGGGTCTGCAGACCAGGGGTGCTGACAGTCCCGCGGCCCTGTCTGTCCGCTGGGTCTGTATACAGACCGTCAGCGGGGCGGGGCGTGTGGCTGGCGATGGCAGGCGGCGGTCCTGTCTGTCCGCTGGGTCTGTATGCAGACCGTCAGCAGGGCGGGGCGGGGCGTGTGGCAGGCGATGGCAGGCGGCGGTCCTGTCTGTCTGCTGGGTCTGTATACAGACCGTCAGCGGGGCGGGGCGTGTGGCAGGCGATGGCAGGCGGCGGTCCTGTCTGTCTGCTGGGTCTGTATACAGACCGTCAGCGGGGCGGGGCGGGGCGTGTGGCAGGCGATGGCAAGCGATGG
>JAXIVJ010014204.1:0-2500 GCA_036785665.1 Chirona hameri | reverse complement strand
TCCTCTGCTGGCAGGCATTGTTGGGTACCGACAGTCACACCCCATCTCTCTCCTCAGGCGCTGGTGGGGTACTGTGATACCTTCCGTCTCTGCCGCAAGGCAACGTTGGGTACCGACACCCAAGCTCCATCTCCTCTCCTCAGGCGCTGGTGGGGTACAGTTGATACGTTCTGTCTCTGCTGCTGGCATTGTTGGGTACCGACACCAGCTCCCATCTCCTCTCCTCAGGCGCTGGTGGCTACTGTTGATACCTTCATGTCTCTGCTGCAGGCATTGTTGGGTCCGACACCCAGCTCCCATCTCCTCTCCTCAGGCGCTGGTGGCTACTGTTGATACTCTGTCATGTCCTGCTGAGGATGTTGGGTAGGCGTGGTGGGACTCTGTGCTGGGCATCGTTGGTCCGACACAGCTCCCATCTCCTCTCCTCAGGCGCTGGGGAGGGTACCTGTTGATACCTTCTGTCTCTGCTGCAGTGCATCCGTTGGTACCGGACACCCAGCTCCCATCCTCCTCTCCTCAGGCGCTGTGGGGTACTGGGGGGGGTGTTGATACCTTCTGTCCTCTGCTGCAGGCATCGTTGGGTACCGACACCAGCTACCCATCACCTCTCCTCAAGGCGCTTGGTGGGGTACTGTTGATAACATTCTGGTCTCTGGCCCAGGCATTGTTGGGTACCGACACACGCCTCCCATCATCCTCTCCTCAGCGCTGGTGGGGTACTGTGATACCTTCTGTCCTCTGCTGCAGGCATCGTTTGGGTACCGACACCAGCTCCCATCTCCCTCTCCTCAGCGCTGGTGGGGTACTGTTGATACATCTTCTGTCTCTGCAGCAGCATCGTTGGGTACCGACACAGCTCCCATCTCCTCTCCTCAGGCGCTGGTGGGGTACTGTTGATACCTTCCCTTGTCCCCCTCTGCATGCAGGCATCGTGGGTACCACGACACCAGCTCCCATCTCCTGTCTCCTCAGCGCATGGTGGGTACTGTTGATACCTTCTGTCTCTGCCGCAGGCATTGTTAGGGTACCGACACCAGCTCCCATCTCCTCTCACGCAGGGGGTGGGTGTGTTGGAGGGGGGGGCTGGGTGGGTACTGTTGATACCTTCTGTCTCTGCTGCAGCATCGTAGGTTACCGACACCAGCTCCCATCTCTCTCTCAGCGGGTCATCATCTAGGGGTGGGGCTACTGTTGATACCTTCTGTCTCTGCCGCAGGCATTGTTGGGTACCGACACCAGCTCCCATCTCCTCTCTCTCAGGCGCTGGTGGGGTACCTGTTAGTTTACCCTTCTGTCCTCTGCTGCATGCATTGTTGGGTACCGCACCCAGCTCCCATCTCCTCTCCCAGGCGCTGGTGGGGCTACTGTTGATACCTTCTGTCCTCTGCTAGCAGGCAAATCGTCGGGTACCGACACCAGCTCCCATCTCCTCTCCTCATGGCGCTGGTGGGGTACTTTTGAACTTCTGTCTCTTGCTGCAGCATTGTTGGGTACCGACACCCAGCTTCCCATCTCCTCTCCTCAGGCGCTGGTGGGGTTCTGTTGATACCTTCCTGTCTCTGCCTGCAGGCATTGTTGGGTACCGACACCAGCTCCCATCTCCCTCCCTCAGGCGCTGTGGGTACTGTTGATACCTTCTGTCCTCTGCCTGCAGGCAGTGTTTGGGTACTCGACAAGCAGCTCCCATCTCCTCTCCTCAGGCCGTGGTGGGGTACTGTTGATACCTTCTGTCTCTGCCGCAGGCATTGTTGGGTACCGACACCAGCTCCATCTCCTCTCTCTCAGGCGCTGGTGGGGTACTGTTGATACTCTTCTGTCTCTGCCTGCAGGCATTGTTGGTACCGACACCAGCTCCCATCTCCTCCTCCTCAAGGCGCCTGGTGGGGTACTGTTGATACCTTCCGTCTCAGCAGCAGGCATTGTTGGGTACCGACACCAGCTCCCATCTCCTCTCCTCAGAGCGCTGGTGGGCGTACTGTTGATACCTTCTGTCTCCTTGCTGCATGTCATTGTTGGGTACCGACACCAGCTCCATCTCCTCTCCTCAGGCGCTGGTGGTGTACTGTTGATACGTTCTGTCTCTGCCTGCAGGCAATTGTTGGGTACCGACACCAGCCTCCCATCTCCTCTCCTCAGGCGCTGGTGAAGGTGCCTGTTGATACCTTCCGTCTCTGCTTTGCTTCAGCAACGTTGGGTACCGACCACCAGCTTTCCCATCTCCTCTCCTCAGGCGCTGGTGAGGGTAACTGTTGATACCTTCCGACCTCTGCTCAGGCAATTGTTTGGGTACCGACCCAGCTCCCATCTACTCTCCTCAGCGCTGGTGGGTGTACTGTTGATACCTTCTGTCTCAGGCTGCAGGCTTGTTGGTACCGACACCAGCTCCCACCTCCTCTCTCAGGCGCTGGTGGGGTAATGGTTGATACCTTCCGTCAACTCTGAGTCAGGCATTGTTGGGTACCGACTACCACTCCCCATCACCCGTCCTCAGGCGCTGGTG
>JAXIVJ010014203.1:27500-35055 GCA_036785665.1 Chirona hameri | reverse complement strand
TGTAAGTACATCATCAATCATTTATGTTAGACAGTATAAACTCTCGTATTTATGAAAAAGAAACAGTAAGGGATCCAAAAGGTTGTCCCCCGGTGACATCATCAGCGCCGAATTTGCAATGGCTTATAGGCATTAGGATGACAACGGCATGCACGCAACAAGGTCAAAGCCAAGGTTGCGACATTGTTGTGGTGTTGCTTGTTGGGGTTGGGCAAAATATGCTTGTATTAATGGTTTGTTTGAGGTTAGGGTACGTGTAAGCTGGGTGTTCTCGTTTGATCAGACGTTGTATTGTGTTATTCCACTTTTACTTCACTTACAAATATGAGGACAAGACATACGCGGCCATCCGGCCATTCAGAACCTTTCTTTCTTGGACAGCCACTGATGCAGTTTCTTATGTGATGAACTCCTTAAATTTGTAATTTTCAACCTGTTGGTTGTTGCTGTTTGATTAACATCAGTCTCCAAGGGTTGTAGGTCTTTTTCTAGCTTTTCTTATGAGTGCCGCTTCTGAACAATTTACCTTGAGATTCACTTTGTAAGAGCAAGAATAATGCCTGTGTTTATTCATGCTTATTATTAATTATTCATGCTTATTCATGTTCTGTCAGATGTAGCTCTTCTGCAACTGTGAAATGATGAGTGCAAATTGCAAGTGTTCATAAGTTGATACCTTATTGATATTCTTTCATGACAGATTCTATAAATGTTTTCCGGTCTATCGCTATTCTGCCTGATTGGTTTTATATTTGTCGGAAGTATATTATTGTTCATTTTAAGTGATTTATGCAGACAAACAGCCAGGCGCCTAATCACCACTGGGGTCACTGGGGATCAGTTACCAGTAACATTTTCGGATTTTAACATTACGCCAATGGGCGTTGCATGGAAAGAATCGACTTCAAAGTGCCTCCGTCCCCACCTACGTTCGAAAGGTGGTTACGCCTATGCAAACAGCCTAAACATGTATGGACTTAAAGTGGAAAAATGTTTATTTCTGACTGTAAGGTGGATTCTGCGTATGGATTCCACACGCAATTGCTGGTAGGGATAGTGCATCTCAGCTCACATTTCTGGAACCTTGGCATGTCTAAGCTAAGTGTGTTTATGCTAAGAATGTGTTGTGTGATAGTTGCACATCAGAGTTTTCTTTTTCAGGTTTTCTTATTTTTATTTTTTTGGGGTGGGGGTTCGCGACACAATTATATAGTCTCCCGTAACCCGTTCCGAACGCCTATGCAAACAGCCTAAACATGTTAACACAAACACATACAGCCCAAAACGTTCATTTCCCAAAAATGCGCCCCATTCTTATCCATTCCCGTCCTATTCCATTTCCATACGGGATTGCCGCTCCATGAAGGGCTCTAGTGCACACCCCTATTTTACATCCCAGAAGCGGCTGAGCCTTCTGAGAAACTTCTGCCAACGTGTGCAAATTTGGTGTGTGGTTAGGGACCCTCCGCCGCCGCCTTCCCACAAGTCATGTGTGGGGTGCCTCTGCACGTGCGCACGTGCACACCCCTATTATATATCTCAGGAACGGCTGAGCCTATTGTGTTCTAATTTGGTGTGTGGTTAGAGACCTCCAGCCGCCAATTTCTCACAAGTCAAGGGTGGGTGCCTCTGCACGTGCGCACGTGCGCACCTTTTTGCATCTCAGACACTACTTGCCCTATCGAGTTGAAATTCACCATACATTTCCTTCGAGCTCGCTCGTTCATCGCCGACTACGCGCCGTAGTCTTACTGGTAACTATCGCTTCAATCTGCACAGTAAGTATATTTAACTGTGTACATGGTAGTGGTACAAATCAGTATGTTGTCCTAGTTCGACAATTAAGTTTATTTAAAATTATAGTTTGTCTTATTATTGGTTCATTATGGTTGTTGATATGTTTATAGATAACTAATATTTCGAGTAGTTATTCCTATTTCTTATACTTAAATATCTATACGGAGCCGGAATATATTTGCATTTCATTCATCCGAGGGCCTATTATCATCGATTGAAATGCTAGCCATCACATGTATATCACAGCCTCATGATTTGGCTGAAGCGTGGGTCCCACCAGTTCCCACCACCCTAAATACGCTTCCCACGTCATTTGTTCAAAATATGTATGCTAGCGCTATCTGCACCCGTTTTCGTCCCCCACACCCACACCCACACCCAATCAATGGCGTTCCTGAGACCACAGTCAAAGGCGGGTTAAGCAACGTTTGTTTTGTTTAATTACAAGGCGTAGGAGCTCAAAACCAGTTTGAAGGAAACCAGTCATTTTCTCAATAGGACTTTTAACATAATGGGACATTTTAATTAATTTAACATTTCACATAATAGGAAATTATTTGCCGCACACTCTGTTTGGTCGTAAGGACTCTCCCGCCGCATATATTTGCTGTTTTACCCTGTCATTCAGCGCTGTGTCGAAAATATTCATATGGAAACATGCGGTAAAAGCAGCGATACTGGACCAGCGAGCGAACCCTTCACCACTGATAATTCATAACATGCGCCACTTTCGAAACTTTCGAAACTTCGTAATCTATACTGAAAATGCGAGTCTTTGTTTTCTAAATATATTGTTTTCGAAAATTTATTTTAGGGTGTATCTTGATAATTTAGTGAAGCCAATGACATATTCAATATTTTCAGGTACGAATTAACAGTCGCAGCAATTTGGCTAAGTCACTGGTTTCCTTCAAATGTCTATATTTTGTTGCTAATGTCTTCGCAGAATTCGCAGAGTTGCTAACCTTTCGAAATTGATATAATCATATTAACTCTCGCCCTACGGGGGGGGGGACAGGCCCCTGAGTTTTTTTTTTAAATAACTGTTTACGCATGCGGTGCATCTTGCTGATTTTTTTCTTCAGTAGCTGAGTTTACAACAATTATACGTATCCTATCAAAATGTGAAGTGTATGGGACTATTAGATCGTTACCTATGACCTTTTCGTTAAGGTCATATCAGACCCCAAAGGGCCATTTACCTGACCCCAAAGTTTACCAGTTGACTTAGGTACTCAAAATGGGATGCCTTTGAATTTGTCTTATGACAGGCAACACGTTAATTTTTACGGTGTCTCTCTATCTCCCTCCGTTCGGAAGTTATACTAAGCGACCTGTACATGTGCTGTAATGTAAAGCGCATAGCAATTCTCATCTATGGTGACGATTTCCGTGACCCAAGAGGTCATTAACTGGCCCAGACCTAAAAATCGATCTATTGCCAGATATCTAATAGAACGACCAACATTTTGACGCTAACCAAATCGTTTTATACTCATAACGTTGGTAATGACGACGGACAGAGAAAATCGTTATTTTTGGACATGGTCGATCTTAGGTCATTCACTTGACCTGGAAGGTCACCCGTTGACCTGGAACATAAAACTTGAATACTGTTAGATTTCTCTGATGACAGGCAATATGCTGGTTTTTGCCGCATTGCTCTATGTTGCTTGGTTTGGAAGTTAACAAGGGGGCCTGTCAGCCCTCCCCCGTAGGGCGAAGGTGAGAAACGGTCCCCGTAGGGCGAGGGTTAAAGCACTCGCAATGAGCATGAAGAGAGCGCCATACCATGCCCTGCAGCTGTATTGCAGCGCTGTTACGAGGATGCTCCGGTTTATCAAACTGGATTCAGTTATGTTAGGCACATGTGCACCCTCGGCTACTGTGATATTTCGGGAACGTTACATGGATAAATTATGTACATTGACTGCCTCCGGCTACTCGAGCGACAACCAGGCGGGACTCATGGCCGTAGCTAAGTGTTCAAAGTGTCGCCGACACGGCGGCCGGGGCCGTACGTGGGTCCCGTGACTGGACTGCTGGCGGTAGTAATAGGTACATGGGTCGCAAACATGGCGGACGCCACTGCCGTGCACGAATCACGCCACTCGGCGAGGGCGGGCCAACTGATTGCTGGCACGCAGAGCAGCGCTGAGTCGGTAAGTCAATTATGGCTCAAAACTGACTAAGCTCAGCTTAGTCAGAGTTGAGAAGGCTTCACTAACCAGTATGGAATATTTTATTCGGTCAGAGTTGAGCTGGCTCCTTCTTGAGGCAGAGTAGACTTGATCCATGTTCCGAGAAGTCAGCATGACTGAAGACACGTTTGACATGAGCAACGTTTAGGGATAATGCAATGATTGAAGGGACATAGAAATAAGTGATAAGTCAATTTCAAGTCAGATTTGAGTCAGTGTCGTAAATTTGAGTCAAGCAAAAGCCCTGAGCCGCAGAGCGCTTCTGCCATTCTATGACAACGGTCAGAGACCAACTTCTTAGTACTAGCCAATTTTCTTACAACGTCTCAATCTATATTGAATGGTTTCGTCAGATACGCAGTATATTTAGTTTCCAATATTGCATGCTTCGACAGTTTGAAGAGTACTTGGCATCATCTCTTGAGCAATTTTCGTGTGGAATTTAATGTCCAGTGGCTAAAGAATCAAGCGAAAAATCGTTTGGCATGGAGAGCAGACGTGTGCCTGGATCCTGGGATGCAGCTGAGATCCGGATATTTGTGTCCTGTGTCCCGGGATCCACATGGGACACCAGATACAGGTGCACAATAAGCCGAGGGATCCACAATGATCCCAGATCCTGTTATGCCGAGGGATCTACTAGGATCCCAGATCCAACTTCGGGATTCAGGCACGCCGGTAGGTACCTACTTCTTGCTAATTTTATCATATGGGGGAATTAATTACAATATCTATGTTTGGTAATAGGTACAAGGTAATTTGCATGTACCAATTATCTGCATAGTACATACGCAAACTAAAGACCATTACCAGCTCGTTTAAATTAGAGATCTACTGGGATCCCAGATCCTGAAGCCGAAGCCTGAAGGGATCCCAGATCCTGAAGTACGCCGAGGGATTCAGGAGGATCCCAGAACTTCGTGCATTTTACGCAGAGGGATCCACTGGGATCCAAGATCTTCATGCATTGTATGCCGAGGGATCCACTGGGATCCAAGACCTTTATGCGTTTTATGCCGAGGGATTCACTGGGATCCCAGATCCAACTTCGGGATCAAGGCACAAGTCTGAATTGGAGAGTACGCCTGAAAATAGTTGCTGTTGCTATACTCAGAACGAAAGTGTGCATGACAACCATACAATGCACGATGCTGACAAGACATATTCCATCAAACCAGATGCAATGCTTGTCGGTTAGCTTGTCTGATACAGCCATGCTGACAGTCTCTGTCCGCATACAACAACATGACAGCTACGGCCGCAGAACAGCGTACAATGCTGCCATATGTCAATTGCCCGCTGCGAAACATTGGAACGAGCGAGTGAGGCGTGCTGCTGCGTCAATGGAGAAAATGAGGCGTTTCGAAGCATAGAAGCTGTAGCTGATATTGTTACATTATCAGTGCTGCAATATTTGAAGCCGCCATGCTAGCAGAATCACCAACTAAACAGTGCACACTGTTTTGACTCGACTGATTGCGTGTGGACCATTCATCCTATACCTGCTGGTTAGTGGGTCCTGACCAGTGGGTCAGCGCATGACTAACTCAGGCTCCGTGTCTGACCAGCAGCTGATTGTCTGTCGGTGGTACGGACCAGCAGTTGATTGTCTGTCGGTGGTACGGACCAGCCGCTGATTGTCTGTCGGTGGTACGGACCAGCAGCTGATTGTCTGTCGGTGGTACGGACCAGCAGCTGATTGTCTGTCGGTGGTACGGACCAGCAGCTGATTGTCTGTCGGTGGTACGGACCAGCCGCTGATTGTCTGTCGGTGGTACGGACCAGCAGCTGATTGTCTGTCGGTGGTACGGACCAGCAGCTGATTGTCTGTCGGTGGTACGGACCAGCAGCTGATTGTCTGTCGGTGGTACGGACCAGCCGCTGATTGTCTGTCGGTGGTACGGACCAGCAGCTGATTGTCTGTCGGTGGTACGGACCAGCAGCTGATTGTCTGTCGGTGGTACGGACCAGCAGCTGATTGTCTGTCGGTGGTACGGACCAGCAGCTGATTGTCTGTCGGTGGTACGGACCAGCAGCTGATTGTCTGTCGGTGGTACGGACCAGCAGCTGATTGTCTGTCGGAGGTACGGATCAGCAGCTGATTGTCTGTCAGTGGTACGGACCAGCAGCTGACTGTCTGTCGGTGGTACGGACCAGCAGATGATTGTCTGTCGGTAGTACGGACCGTTCGCTGACTGTCTGTCGGTAGTACGGACCGTTCGCTGACTGTCTCCCGGTGGTACGGACCAGCAGCGACTGTTGCCGCTGCGCACAGCGGCGCCGCAGTGCGCGGGAAATCCCTCGCCTCAGGACGTTGCAGCGCCTGCTCTGACGCACCAATCATCTCCAGCGGTCGACCGAGCGCTCCTCTATCACAGCCTACGTTCAGTCCAATGACCCGCCGGCGCTTCAACGGCCGGTGGCCTCACATCGACCTTGGATGCGCGCACTCCGGGCCGCTCCGGGCGTTCCGGGCGCTCCGGATTCCGGGGCAAGGCCTATCGCAGCCGACCACGACACCAAACGACGGAGGTGACAAACGAGGGCGGCAACGAAACATACGGCAGACGCTAACAAGACATCGGAACTTGAAAAGTTTCTGATCGCATTATGAAGAAAGTTTTAGTTTCTGATCGCATTATGAAGAAAGTTTTAGTGGCAGGACCAATAGCGTATGAGTGGCAGGACCAATAGCGTATGAGTGCACATTGTTAGTGGCAGGACCAATAGCGTATGAGTGCACATTGTTGTTAGTGGCAGGACCAATAGCGTATGAGTGCACATTGTTAGTGGCAGACCAGTAGCGTATGAGTGCACATTGTTAGTGGCAGGACCAATAGCGTATGAGTGCACATTGTTAGTGGCAGGACCAATAGCGTATGAGTGCACATTGTTGACTGATTTTAGTGGCAGGACCAATAGCGTATGAGTGCACATTGTTAGTGGCAGGACCAATAGCGTATGAGTGCACATTGTTGACTGATTTTAGTGGCAGGACCAATAGCGTATGAGTGCACATTGTTAGTGGCAGGACCAATAGCGTATGAGTGCACATTGTTGACTGATTTTAGTGGCAGGACCAATAGCGTATGAGTGCACATTGTTAGTGGCAGGGCCAATAGCGTATGAGTGCACATTGTTGACTGATTTTAGTGGCAGAACCAATAGCGTATGAGTGCACATTGTTAGTGGCAGGACCAATAGCGTATGAGTGCACATTGTTGACTGATTTTAGTGGCAGGACCAATAGCGTATGAGTGCACATTGTTGACTGATTTTAGTGGCAGGACCAATAGCGTATGAGTGCACATTGTTGACTGATTTGTTTAGTGGCAGGACCAATAGCGTATGAGTGCACATTGTTGACTGATTTGTTGGGTTCGGCTTCTGACGAAGCAGATGGGCCAGCTGAAATTGTCCGTGTCCACCAAATGACTCCAGCACAGGCACGTAGCCAAGGGGGGCGGGGCGCCGGGGACGCCCCCCCCCCCCCCCTGGAGGCCAGGAGGGCCCTTTTCGGCGCCCGAGGGCCCTTTTCAGCGCGTTGCGCGCGCCGA
>JAXIVJ010014203.1:17500-25000 GCA_036785665.1 Chirona hameri | reverse complement strand
GCATCTAATTGAATTTGTAGTTAAATTGCGCAGCGGAGCGGCGCGAAAATTTTGAGTTTTATTCCCTGTACAACTGTATTCTTACTGTTGAAAGGCCCTAGGTCCCTTCAGATCGTCTAGGGGCCCCTCTGACCTTTTCTTACGCCCTTCCGACTTGTTCAGGGACTCATCTGGGATCCGCGAAACGAAAAGACATGATGTGGAGGGGTGATATATATATATAATACAAAGAGGGCTTACTCTACAGGAAAAAATACAATCGGATCTTTCGGGTATATTGTAGCAATCTGACGAAGGGTGTTACAATATACCCGAAAGCTCCGCTTTTACATTTTTATTGTGGAGTAAGTCCTCTTTGTATTTAATCTTCATCTGGGATCTCTACGTGCTTTGACCCTTCCTGTCTCACCAGAGACTCCTCTGACCTTCCAAGGAGCCCCTCTTGTGTGTCAAGGAATTTCGGCCTGTTCAGAGGTCCTTCCGACCTGGCCAGGGACTGCAATGGCTGCTTTGACGCCCTGCCGACATGCTCAGGGGCAGGGGCGGCGGATTGCGGGGCGCAGGGTACCCAAAATCCCCCCCCTCAAATGAAAATCCTGGGGAGGGGAAGGGTCATGTTGCCCCCAGATTCAGCAGGCTAAAATCTGGGGGGGGGGGCAAAACTACCCTTTGCCCCCCAGGATTTTCGATTGGGGGGAATTTTGGGTATCCTGCCCCCGCAATCCGCCGCCCCTGCTCAGGGGCCCCTCCGACCTGCCCAGGGGCTCCTCCAGTCTGGCTAGGAACTCATCCGGCATGTTCAAGGGGCCTTCCGACCGGCCCAGGGACTCTTTCGGTCTAGCCAGGGGCCCCTCTGACTTGCACAGGAGCCCCTCCGATCTGCGCAGGGGCCCTTTTAACTTTCCAAAGGGCCCTCTGGTCTCTCCAGGGGCCCTTTAACCTTCTAAGGGGCCCTTCAGACCTAGCAAGGGACTGCGCTGGCTGCTTTGTCGCCTTGCGACATGCTTCGAGGGCCCTCCGACCTGCCCTGGGGCCCCTCCGTGCTGGCTAGGGGCTCATTCGGCATGTTCAGGGGCCCTTCTGACCCACCTAGGGGCCCTTTCGGTCTGGTCAGGGCCTCTCTGGCCTGCACAGGGGCTCTCTTAACTTCCCAGGTGCCCTCTGGTCTGTCCAGGGGCCCTCCCCCTTATGACCTGGCAAAGGACTGCGCTGGCCGCTTTGTCGCCCTGTCGACATGCTCAGGGACCTCTCAACCTGCCCAGGGGCCCCTCTGTGCTGACTAGGGGCCCATTCGACGTGCTCAGGGGGCCTTCTGACCCGCTCAGGGGCCCTTTCGGTCTGGCCAGGGGCCCCTCTGACATGCACAGGGCTCTTTTGAACGTTCAAGGGGCCCTCTGGTCTTTCACAGATGGCCCTGCTGGCCCTAAAGGGCCTCTGAAGTCCTCTAAACTCTCTAAAGACCACGCTTCGTGTAGTAAAGAGCCTATGATACCGCGCTTCGCGCGGTCTCGTCGGCCCTTTTCGGCGCGCGCAGCGCGCCGAAAAGGGCCCTCGCGCGCCAAAAAGGGCCCTCCTGGCCTCCAGGGAGGGCCCTTTTTCTCCCCCGCCGCCCTCCGCCGCCCTCCCCCGCCGCCCTCCCCTTGGCTACGTGCCTAGCGTTGTGGGGTACGTTTATGAGCTCTCGCCTCCGTGTTCCCATGCCTGGCTAAGAGGCCGGGGCAAGGTTATCGGTTGAACTGGTATTGCATTACTGGGTGGTGAGTTTAGGGTAATATCCTTAAGCATTAATTGATGTTTATAATCTATTTTGGATAACGTGACGGGAGTGAAACAGACAATGCACATATAGATATGTGCATTTTGCGCCATCATCAAACGAATCAGCTACACTTTCTCCTTAGCTGCTCAATCACCATCCCGTCCATCGCTTCAAGTGGGGTAATTACTCTTTATTTGAGCATCATTGGTTAAGATTTATCAATGCATCTGAACTCTGAACAATTAAATTATGGCGTTGCCATGCACCATTTTAATGTATTACACTTTCCATGTTACTTCTCATTATAAAAGCCAGCCCTGTAAAAATTCGCAAAGCCGTGTAAAAGTTCGCACTCCACCCCTGACTTGTGGAAAGGCAACGGCTCAGAGGTCCCTAACAACACACCAAATTAGAACGCAATCGGTTCAGCCGTTCCTGAGATATAAAATAGGGGTGTGCACGTGCGCACGTGCAGAGGCACCCAACCCTGACTTGTGGAAAATTGGCGGCTGAGGGGTCCCTAACCACACACCAAATTTGCACACAATCGGCTCAGCCGTTGCAGAGTTTTTGCTAGAAAACACTTTGGAACACCCCTCACGCGGCACGCGCCACGCGCAGTGGTAGTCACCCACATGAGTCGGCACCGGTCTCAAACAGAGTAGGTTGGATGGGGCTGCTCAGCAAAAAAAATCAGCATGTCAATATAACGTGTGGTTGCAGAGATATGAGCTTATCAAAAGTGTCGCTACTGGCCGGGCCGGGCCGGGCCGGGCCGCTCATATTCATATTTTTTTTCCCATATACCACGGAAAGACGAGCGAGCGATTCGCGCTCGCTCGGTATCAGAATAACTACTCGAAAGTCGAAATATTAGTTATCTATAAACAGACGTGGGTAACAACAATAATAATGAACCAATAATAAAACAAACTATTATTTTAAATAAGCTTAATTGTCCAACTAGGACGACATGCTGATTTGTACCACGGACATCTACAAAGTGAAATAAAATTACTGTGCAGATTGAAGCGATAGTTATTATCTGAGACTGAGTGGGGGGAATGCACACATAATGTGTTCAGTGCAAGTGTAATGTAAGGAGGTTGTTTATGTTCGTCTCATGCTGCTGCAGGTGTCTGCGTGTGACATGACTGCTGCTTCAGGCCTGCCAATGATAACAAACCGCCGGCGGAAACCGGAGAAAGCGGAAAAAATTGCATAAATAAATACAGATTCCCGTGTCGTCAGCATGACTTCCCGATGTCCAAACTATGTATGGTATGCAGTATGCACACTACAATGTAAAGTAGTTGGTAGGGAACACATTTGGCGTTAACTTAGCGCACTAGTGTTAACTTCGTGCTAGTGTCCGTAGTCCGTACGGCATGTGCTGCAACGTGAGACTTGTAAAAAACGTGCCAACAAACATGCATAAACATTTAAACATAAACAACCTCCTTACTTTACACTTGCACTGAACACATTATTTGTGCATTCCCTCCACTCAGTCTCAGATGATTACGAGCGAGCGCTTCGCGCTCGCTCGTCCTTCCGTGGTATATTGGAAAAATCTGAATATGAGCGGCCCGGCCCGATCCGGCCCGACCCGGCCCGACCCGGCCTGACCCGGCCCGGCCCGTGGCGACGCTTTTGAGAAGCTAATATCTCTGCCACCGCACGTCCGATGGACAAGCAGTACTCTTTGCTGAGTAGCTCCATCCAACCAAATTTGTTTGAGACCGGTCCGACTCATGTGGGTCACTACCACTGCATGTATTTTACGGCACGGCACATATTTTAGACCTGCACCAAGTCATAGACCAGCCTACCCGAGTGACGCACAGTACTAGCAATTTGCGAGACCTCATTTTCATCAGCAACAGCAACATAGTACAACACAGCGATACACTATCATCATTTGCGCACCTAAACCACTTCCCGATCTTTGTTGTACTGGATTTAGCACCACCTACACAAAACACCGACGAACAACGTATCACTGTGTGGGACTACCAAAAAATGGACACCGCACTTTTGACCAGACTACTTCTCGACGCTGACTGGACAAGTATCGTGGACAAAGACATAGACACAACAACATCCGAATTCATCGCCACCCTGCACGACGCGGCGTCTGCCGCAATCCCCAAAACACGCATGAGACGGAAACGCAACCATAATTATTGGATCACGACTGAACTAAAACGAAACATACGGAGGCGAGACAGACCGTTTAAACTCGCAAAAGAAACACAAACTGACTCAAATTGGGCCAGGTGGCGATACCAACGTAATTTAGTTAGCTCGATAAACAGACGGTAAAAAAACGAACATCTGCACAGACAAGTATAAAAATTACTAGCTCAGAAACAAAACCCTCACAAATATCACAAAACACTTCGCGCCATCGCCGGCCGAGCACGCGACGACACTATTCCACCACTGCAAGGACTTGACGGTGACGTATTGACAGACGACCTAGACAAAGCGACACTTCTCATCGACCATTTTGCTGCACAATCCACACTTCACATACCCGACACGCATGTCCCACCACCTAGCATGGCAAACACACCACCAGTACCCACACTCGAACAAATCACAACCAACGAACACGAAGTACTCCAAACCCTAAACTCACTAGACGCCAACAAATCAACCGGACCAGATGGCCTCCCTGTAAAATTATTCAAACTAACGGCACTCATAATCACAAAGCCATTGTCACAATTATTCAACAAATCACTCTCCCTCCGAATTTACCCAAGCAATTTCATGTCAGCTAATGTTAACCCATATTAAAAAAAAACAAAGGTTCGCCCTCTGACCCCACATGCTACCGACCAATCAGCATTCTTTCAGCTCTCTCAAAGGTATTTGAAAAGCTTGTGTACAAAAACATATGCGGCCACATTTCTACCCACGCCCTTCTGACAGAGAAACAAAGCGTCTATCGAAGGCACCATAGCACTGAACTACAGCTTCATTATTTAGCCCATAATTTATACAAATATTTAGACTCTAGCCGCGATTTCACCGCTATCTATTTAGATATTTCAAAATATTTCGAGAACAAAAATTGGCACAGATGCGAAAACGAATTCGGGATTTCAGGAAGACTTCTCAACTGGTTGAAATCCTACTTGAGCGACAGAACACAACGAGTACACATTCGAAATAAATTTTCCGCACCACGTAAAATTAATGCCGGCTGTCCGCAAGGATCTGTTCTTGGACCATTGCTGGCTTTAATCTACCTAGACGGACTTTCGAATCGCACGCACAACGACATATTTTTTTTGCAGACGATACCTCATTATATGCCTCTCACACAGCAACGAACCTACTAACTACCCAACACACATTACAGCACGACTTGGACGAAATTCATAAATATGGTCAGGAGTGGGCCATTACATTCAACGCTGCCAAAACCATCCAACAAACATTTTCCCACAAAAGCCAACACCAACCACCAACACTTACATTTGGAGATGTCCCAATACACATAAACCACATAAGCACCTTGGCATGACTTTTCAAAAGATCTCCGTTTCCAGGAACAGGTGAATGAAATATTGAATAAAGTCAATAAAACACTCAGTCCACTGTACGCTATTGCACATCACCTTCCCGACACGTTCTCGATCAAATATATAAAACATACATCAGACCGCACTTCGACTACTGTGACACCATCTACGACGAACATATCACAATTCAAGACGCGACAAGACTGGAGACACTGTAAAACAGAGCAGCTAGACTGACGACTGGGACGCTCTTTAGAACATCATCCGACAAATTACGAATCGAGTTGGGATGGGAGAAGCTTACCACGAGACGACACATTCACCGCCTGACACTCTACCACAAATGAATTGATTGGAGGGGGTAGCAGCCATGCCCCCCCCCCCAGAAAAAAAATGCCTGAAATCGGCACAAAATGTAGACATTTCCTGATATAGAAGATAATCTAAGCAACTTTTACCAATGAAAGTTTGTCTGCTATCCATGCATATCGCATAAGCAGGCGATATCCGATGAGTTTTCTGAATTGTGGGACAATTTTTTGGGAATTTGCCCCCCCAACCACTCGTGGTCCCCCTCCCCCCGCAAACCACCATTCTGGATCCGCCAAAAGCTACACATTAAGATAATGATGTCTGAATAATTGTACTCCAGAACCATGTGACATTGCATCGTCTCCTGATATTTTTTGTACCTATTGTTACAAGGATGCAAGAATAATGTTTCCACATTCAATGATGTCATCACTTGCCATTAGCGGATCCAGAGGGGCATGGCGGCCATGACCCCACACACCGCCTAAGATCGGCACAAAATTGACACAATTTCTGATGTAGAAGACAATCTTTTACTAAGGGAAGTTTGTTTTAACCCTCGGCCTACGGGAGCTTTTTTCACCTTCGCCCTACGGGGGACCTGACAGGCCCCCTCTGTTAACTTCCAAACCAAGCAACTTAGAGCAATGCGGTAAGAACTAGCATGTTGTCTGTCATGAGAGGAAGCTAGCAGTATGCAATGTTTAGGTTTCAGCTCAACGAGTGACCTTCCAGGTCAAGTGAATGAACTCGGATTTACCACGTCCAGAACAGTGATTTTGCTCTTCAGAAAACCTCAAAATGAGAAATTGATAAATGTAAATAAAAAGTATGTTCATAAACCTTTTTTGGCTCAGAAATACAAAAAAAAAGTAATTATTTGTTCGTATCTTGTCAAAAAAAAGTCAAAAAAGTTATTAAAAAAATGACGTCATCAGTTTCTTACACTTAGGGAGCCATCACTCAGTTCAAAATGAAAATATTGCTTAAAAATTTTGTATGGGTATTGTCCATACTGAGTTCTCTCACATATATTCCGTTTTATTTTAATATTTTTGAAAATTTTGATTTTGTGGGGATTTTTGAAACAAAAACAATTTTTTGGGGGAATTTTAGGGGTCAAAAACCCAAAATTTTGCAAATTCGAGATCCCATTTTAAAGACAATGCCATGTGGTATCTTTGGTGAATTGCGTTTGCAATTTGCTTTAAAACTCTGTTTTCTACGATTTTTCAAATATTTTTTATTTTTTTTACCAACATGACGTCATCAAAACATGATTATCTCCCAAACAACTTAAACAATTTCAATTACATTTTTACAGCATACGTATACTTGTTGTAAACTCAGCTACCGTACATTTCATAAGGATGCAATGCATGTGTAAAAAGTTATTCAAGAAAACCTCAGGGGGGGGGGGCTGTCAGGCCCCGCCCCCCCCCCCCCCCGTAGGGCGAGGGTTAAATCAGCTATCAGAAAAAAATACATTTTTAGCTCTTTGCGGAGGAAAATGGATTTATGCTTAAAATCAGTCAATAGAAAGGACAGGGGTGAGCCAATGCATCAATATGTCATTTTGAAGCTCTCAGTAATGTGGTTTGAATGCATTTATTGTTGTTTCTTAATTTTCAGTCAAACGTACGCTAGAGGAGAAGATAAGCCGGACCAGTGTGTACCATAGCAGCTCAGCTGCAGGTCCCTGTACCTACTAAGACTGCTATTATCTTTCTTTTAAAGTACATTTTCATGAAACAGGAGCACCTGGCAAGTGCAACCAAGATGGTGGCAAATGTCACAAAAGGGTAGCAATTAATTACAATTTACATAAATTGCCTAACCGCAGATACCCACCTGGTGGTGGTCGCAAATGGCATGCTTCCTAGACGGAGGCAG
>JAXIVJ010014203.1:0-12500 GCA_036785665.1 Chirona hameri | reverse complement strand
AGATGGCCCCTCTGGATACTAATTGACCCCCCTCTGGCTTCCAGTGGGCCTACTCTAACCTTCAAATGGCCCACTATGGCCTCCAGGGGGCCGACTCTGGCCTTCAGAAGGTCCCTCTGGGTTCACGACGGCCACTCTCGCTTTCAGAGGGCTCATTCTGACCTCCAGAGGGCCGCCTCCTGCTTCCAGAGGGTCCCATGTGGCCTCGAGAGGGCATACATACTCTGACCTCCAGAGCCCACTCCGGCCTCCACCTCCAGAGGACCCACCGCTGCTGCCGGAGCCCCACTTCAGCCTCCAGATGGACAACTCTGACCTCTAGATGTCCCTCTCTGGCCTCCAGTGTGCCACTATGACCTTCATAGGGCCCTCTCCAGCCTCCATAGGGCCCCTCTGGATATCATGGGGCCCCTTTGGCGTCCAGGGGGCCCACTCTGGCCTGCAGGAGGACCACCACTCTGACCTCCAGAGGGATCACAGACACCATCATATGGCCCCCTCTGGATTCCAGAGGATCCTATCTGGATTCCAGGGGCCCACTCTGACCTCCACAGGGCCCGAAGTGACCTCCAGAGGGAACCCTGTCCCCCATAGAGCCCACTCCGACCGCTGGAGGACCGCTACGACCAAGGACCGCTAGAGTCAAAATCGGCGTATTCGAGTTTATGGGCCATACTTTCCATCCAAAGCCTTCGATTGCGACCAGTTTCACCCAAAGTTCTACCAAAGGTATGATACATATATCCCATGAGCTAAAGGGAGATTGTTGACCAAGGTCAAAGTCAAGGTCAGGTCAGTAAAGGTCACTATGCTCAAAATATATATGAAAGTCATGCAACACATGTTTTATGAGTTATTTTCCACGTATAATTCGAAAGTGATAGTCATTTTACCACCTGACTTTATTTACGTGAATTCAATGTCATTTTCAGGTCAAGTTCTGGTCACCGAAGGTCAAAAAATTTAATTGATAAATCTAAACAAAAAATGCATGTTGCTAGACCAGTTTTGTCTCAGAAATACAGTGGTGCCATTTATTTATCTGTATCTGGTGAACCAAACGCAAGAGCCCAAAAAACAAAAGCCCCTAAAACGCAATTTTTAAACATGACGTCATACGTTACCCATACTTTAGATGCAATAAGTCAGTCAAAAATGGTTATATCATTTTAAAATTGGGTATGGTAGGTTCTCATATGTGGTTCTCTGACATTTATTCCGGCTTTTTGAATATCTTTGAGAAAAAAAGAAGATTTTGTGGGCATTTCCCCACCCCATTTTTTTCATGTTTGGGGGTCAAAATCCAAACATTTCGAAATTTCAAGACAGCCATGTTGTAGCCCTTGCTCTTTTCCATCTTTTATCGTTTTTCGGTTGCATTTTGCTCCAAATATGGAATTTGTGCGGTCTGTTACATTTTAGCTGATTTTGGGGTAAAACTCGTGTGTAGTGACGTCACTAGAGCCCTTCATGGGACACATTTTCAGCCCCCATCCCGTTCCAGCCCATTCAGCCAGACCCAAACCCGTTCCAATCCGAATTCATAATTGATGCCCCATCAATTCCCACCCATTCCCACCCATTTCAGCATATTTCACTTTTTGTGGTACTAAAAAATGATATGGTCTGTCCCAAACCCGTTCAAACCCCTTACATTTCCAAATAATTGCCCCATTCCCACCCATTTCCATCCCATTCCCATATGGGATTTCCATTCCATGAAGGGCTCTAGACGTCAAAAAATTCGATGTGACTCGAAATTGTCCACGAAATTGCTTTATTTTTCACAGAAGACGTCAATATGATTTAGAAGAAGGTACCCGAAGTTTCACGTTGATAGAGCTATTGATTTTTGAGCTATAACAAACATTAATCAGGGGGCGTTAAACCCCCCCGTCAATGGCGGGTTAATGTATTTCACGATATGGCCTTTGTAAGCAGTGAAACCAAGACTGAAAAAGTCACATTTTGTCTTAGCAAAGAACAGATTGGTTTCTCTGGTCACACGACATACTATTCCAGAGTGGACCGCGCTGACGCGGGCGAAACTCTCGGCAAAGAGGGGTCTCGTGCGCATCGATCGAGAGGCACACGCAGAGGAAACTTCCCCAAGAGTTCTGCAGAGTTGAGTTGAAGAGTCCTGTTAATTGATAAATCTAAACAAAAATGCATGTTGCTAGAGACCAGTGAGAAATAGCAAATCATGGTTGAATCCTCCTGGAGGAAAGAAAGGGAACGCCTAAGTGGCGAGATAGAGAGATAGGTGAGTGATTCACAAGGTCTGTTGGAGTGATTGTTTAACCAAAGCAGGACTTTATGCTGAACCTGATCGACGCGCACGGTGTGGGATTTGGCCGCACCTGCCCAGACAACTGTGACAATTCCAGAATCGAACGCACATTTGCGTAGTAGGCAGTTCAAAGGGATTTTGAGTCGAATTTGTCTCCTTTTGATCCGGTTTGAAAAAATCGAATTAGGAGTGCAAGGGCCCTTTTCCCCGCATTGACGGAGGTATTTTTGAGAAGCTCATATCACACATGCGAACGGGATGCTATTCGGTTATTATATTCGGCGCAGTAAAATATTGTCATGGGCCATCGAAGCAAAAAATAATTTTCACCCAAGACGTTTTTGGAGATGCATTTAATATTTCAAGCATGGAATACCAAATTTGTGTATCGCATAGCTTTGATTGATATTGCCTGGACTGTTACTCCACAAAACAAAACAAAAAAGCTTTTTGCCTACCTTGAAATTGGGATGACAGCTGAAAATGAAGTATCATTAGAGCATACGTCACTCGCCCTACGGGGGTCCTAAAACGACCCCCCTGAGGTTTTTCTTGCATAACTTTTTAGAAATACAGCGCATTTTCTTTAAATTTTCAGTAGCTAAGTATACAACAATTATACGTATGCTGTAAAAATTGCATTGAAATTGATTGAAATATTTGGGAAATAATGATGTTTTGATGACGTCATCTTGGTGGAAAAACGATAAATGTTTGAAAAAATCGTAGAAAACAGAGTTTTGAAGCAAATTGCAAACGCAATTAAGCAAGGATATAAAATGCCATTTTCTTTCAAATAAAAATCTAAGATTTTCAAAATTTTGGGTTTTAAACCCCCAAAATGAAGATTTTTTTTTTTTGGGGGGGGGGGGGGAAATCACCCCAAAATCAAAATTCAAAGATGTTAAAAAACCGGAATAGATGTGAGATAACTGAGTATGGAAAATACTAAAACCAAATTTGAAAGAAATATCTCTATTATTGACTTGGTGATGGCTCCCTAAGTGTAAGAAATTCATGACGTCATTTTGTTAAATAACTTTTTTGGACTTTTTTGGCCAGATATGAACAAATAATTACCTTTTCTGCATTTCTGAGACCACACTGGTCTAGGAACATGCCTTTTTATTTACATTTATCAATTTCTCATTTTGGGGTTTTCTAACAGAGCAAAATCGCTGTTCTGGACAAGGTCGATCGAGGTCATTCACTTGACCTGGAAGGTCACTCGTTGATCTGAACCTAAATATAGCATACCGTTAGATTCCAAACATGACAGTCAACATGTTGGTTCTTACCGCGTTGCTCTATGTTGCTTGGTTTGGAAGTTAACATGGGTCTTTTTGGGACCCCCCCCCCGTAGGGCGAAGGTGAAAAAAGCTCCCGTAGGGCGAGGGTTAAACATCAATGATGTTTAGTACTTTGCGCTAACAATCCATGCCACTCGTTCAAATGATAAAGCAATAGAAATATGTTGTCATGTGACCATGTCAATGGGAAACCAGAGAGGCTGCATCCCGTCCAGCCGTTGCTTCGCTGTATGCACCATAACCGATGGATGCTCTCGTCGTACCACGTTTACGGCTTTCCTTATATTTCGGCTACTACTTTGATGATGCTGTTATATTTCGACCCTGAGGCACACGACGATCCAGCTGACATTTCGGCTTTCGTTAGTTTGCATATTTGTCCAGTGAAGTCTCACTCATACGCGGCTGGAATAAAGCTAGTCATATTTCCTAGATATCAACGTGTGACATGTAGGACACCTCTTAGGACACCAATTCTTCAGTCAGCACATCTCATCTCTTGACATTCATGTCAAGAAAACGAATAGCTCAATTTGTCACCCTGTGTGCGTCGGCAAATCTTGGTTCTCATTTGCCTTCAGGCGATTGTATCGTATGAAGGATCGAACACGAACACGGAGCGTTCTTTCAGTCAATGCAATCCGCCTGTATTTTAACTGGTTTTATCTGTGTGACCTCGACAATAAATGGTTCATCCCGTTGGCGATGATGTCAAATAAATAAAAACAATTACTGCTCAATTTATTCAGAAAGGCAAGCGTCACCCAAAACAAATAAGTAAAATTGTGTCACATTAAATTAATATTTTATGTAGTCAACCATATACAATTTCTAGCATAAAGAGTACCAAAGTCGCATTATATACAGCTAGCAGCCCACTTCGTATTTTCACAGAGAAATAAATGCCACATTCAAATGCAAAAAGTGTAGGATGCCGTGGGAACTGCGAACCATAAATATCGAAAACTGCCAAACATAATCGTTTCCTTTGCTTCCAAATGAGGTACATCCTGTAATGTAAAAGATATTGTTTTTCCAAGTTCACTTGAATTTCATTTCCCGACCCATTGACTATAGATGATCCAAGTATGTTACATGTTACAATGTCGACATGGTACAATGCTAAATATGTGCGTCAGTTACC
Source organism: Chirona hameri (assembly GCA_036785665.1). NCBI lineage: Eukaryota > Metazoa > Arthropoda > Thecostraca > Balanomorpha > Balanidae > Chirona > Chirona hameri. Next base: position 7,756 of record JAXIVJ010014203.1, on the reverse strand, counting down.
AGCCTGGTTAACTTCACTGAGTGATGGACTTTAAGCTGCTCTGCAATGAATGAATGAAATGATGCATTATGAACGCATTTTAATTTTCCGCATCGACTTATATTAGGAAGGGCACGCGACACGCCATCGGCCTGACCTTAGGCCACCGACATGAAATTCCGAGACAGCAGAATTGAAGGTATTTATTATCTGATTGGCGACTCCTGTGAGTTTCAAACAGTTTGGTCAAACGCTGTGGCTGTGGCACTCGATCTTAAACATTTTGCCGGTGAAGTGACCTGACATGGCCTAGTCATAGGCGTAGGAACAGGAGGGGGGGGGGGGGGGGGAGGGAGGGCGGCAGGACCCATGGCCTCTCCATTCTTGGTCATGTTTTTGCTTAAATATTTTTGCTTAATTAGAAGAAGAAAACAAAAATAGCAAAGGTTCACCAAAATGAGAGGAGCTCGAATCTGTAAATAAATCTTGCATAGGGGTCTTGGTTTCTCTTAAGACGAGATCATTTTCACTGACCCCCACTTTTCATGACGCTCCTACGTGCCTGAACGTAGTTATCTGACCTGAAATGACACGAGGTAAACAAGATCACAAAATGTGACGAATTGATGGGCAAACGGCTGTGCTAAAAATGGCGCCGCTCGCTGCACTAGCTGCGCTGCCCTTTCTCCATCATTCCCTAAAACGTTTGGAGGGGTGGGTACCAGCCCATCCCCCCCTACCCACGTCGCGTCGGTGAGCATGTGAACACACACTCTGGAGGGCGTCTAAGGCAAATGCACTGGAGGAGCGATTCCTCCTCAGGTCTAGGCTCCTGTAACAGATATTAGACAACTGACTTTGCTGGGTAGGATTTTGCATTGATAACTAACATAGTGTATAATTTTCAGGATCCATATGTTTAAGGTCAAATGCCATAACAAAATGGCGTCCGATAGGTCGTCGCGGCTGTTCGCCTGTCACGATACATTGTTACTCAATATATAATGTATCTCTTGAACAGTATATGGAATCTGGAGCCACGATGTGTTCATGGCACGAAGATACAATTTGTATCATGCTACATCATACCATCATACTTGTTATGTTTCGACATGAATATCTTCAAATTAAATGAAATCATGACGTTAAGCTCACTTATCGCTCTAGACTTTGCAACTGTTAGCATGCCGTTTTCCCTACACCAACTGTTGCCACCGGCGGCTGCTGAGCGGCGCCCGCCGGGTTACCGGCCGGGCCGCGTGGCGGCCGTAGCGTCCGCAGCGGCCGCGTGGCGCCCGGGGCGAGGCCCGACCTGGGCCAGGGCGGGCGTGCGTGCCTGTGATTGGTCGCTGGTGTCCCGAGCCGCGGGGCACTGGCGAGGTTATGTCGGGCCGGCGCGCTATGCGTCAGGGGCACTGTCTCGCGGGGTCTGGCGCGGACCAGACTCACTCTGTCGTCACGGTAGTTTACACTACCGTGTTTGGTACGGGTAACAATATATCTGAGTGAAGGACTCAAGTGTTGTGCGGTGAGTGGCGGACGGATGTGAGATCGGAGCAGCAAACCTTCAAGCACAAGGTGACTGACTGCACCCCGTCCTTATTTCCTGGCATCTTGTCATTTTCCACCCTCATCCGGGGTGTGTGAGGGAGGCGGCCACGGTGTCTCGCCATCGAGACATCGAGGGTTTAACTCGTTTCTCGTGTCTCGCCATCGAGACGCGGGGGGCGGGGCCTCTTCTCATACAAGGGTGCGACCAGTCAGCTTCGGCTACCCTCGCCATCGAGGCGCCGAAGTATCGGTAGATCTGTCGGATCACAGTGCCCTCGCCATCGAGGAGCTGTGATCAGTCAGCGACTGTCGTCTTTCCTCACCATCCTTACCCTGACCCAGACATCCTACTCCTGCCTTCCCCAGTCAGTCATCAAGCCACATCAGTGTCGCCAGCGCATGTAACCAGAGGACATCGTGGCGACACCAACTATGCATGCTGCAATAATCTAAAAAATTGCAACTATGCAAGCTGCAATATCGAAACTTGCTGTGCTAAAAAAAAGCAATTTCCGGCACTGCTATATTTTGCTGAAAATAGAATGTCCAGGTCACTACCTTAGATTTAATAACCCGTAAAACGTTTGGCCGAAGGCGATGAAAATAAACAAGGCCTGCGTGCGTATTATTTGTTTATAGCTTCAGTGAGCGTGGAACGCTCAGTGATGTTTTGGAGCCGATAGCTCCGGCTGGTCGAGAGTGCCGCCTCATTTCTCTTTGAGCATATTCACTACGATAATAAAAGTCATGCATCCTTTTTTACTAAGCTATCGGACTAATTACGAGCGAGCGCGTCCTTCCGTGGTAATGGTGGCATATGGGACAAATCTGAATATGAGCGGCCCGGCCCGACCCGATCCGACGCGACTCGTGGCGACGCTTTTGAGAAGCTCATATCTCTGCAACCACACGTCCGATTGACAAGCGGACTTCTTTGCTGAGCAGCCCCATCCAATCTACCCTGTTTAAGACCAGTGCCGACTCATGTGGTTGACTACCACTGCGCGTTGCGCGTGCTGCGTGAGGGGGGTTGAAAATGGTTTCTCACAAAAACTCTTCAACGGCTGAGCCGATTGTGTGCAAATTTGATGTGTGATTAGGGAACCCTCAGCCGCCAGTTTCCCACAAGTCAGGGTTGGGTGCCTCTGCACATGCGCACGTGCACACCCCTATTCTATATCTCAGGAACGGCTGAGCCGATTGTGTTCCAATTTAGTGTGTGGTTAGGGAGCTCTCATCCGCCAGTTTCCCATGAGTCAGGGGTGAGCCTCCCATGAGCCTCTGCGCATGCGCACGTGCATACCCCTATTATATATCTCAGGAACGGTGACCCGATTGTGTTCTAATTTGGTGTGTGGTTAGGGACCTCGCAGCCGCCGCCTTTCCACAAGTCAGGTGTGGGTGGCTCTGCACGTGCGCACGTGTTCACCATTTTTTTTGCATCTCAGAAACTACTTGCCCGATCGAGTTGACATTTACCATACATTTCGATCACGCTCGCTCGTTCATCGTCAATTACGGCGCCTTACTGGTATGTACATACATTGTGTGCACGAGTCATGAGCATGCAACAATATACATTTGATGTCGCGCTGGACATATATCACCGTTCGTCAGCGTGGTTGCTGTTTAGCGACCGTACTCTGTGTTAGACCGACCTTGCCGGTCCTAAACGCATAACGTTTTCTAGTGGAAGTCATTTTCTTGAAAACAAGCGGCGTACAATTCGGTTTCGGGTAGATACACACCTTCACACCTAAAAGAAGTTGATGAATAAATTAGCTGATCGCGAAAACAGAATGGCTGGGTCAATTAAATCCCCTCCAGCGCACATGCTAACCCGGCAGTCACTGGGGTATATTCTGTAACACGACTCACTGGGGGGGGGGGGGGGGGGGGGGGGGGGGGGGTTAGCCCCCCTGGTATCTTCAGAACCAATGATCGCAGTGGGACGCGCAAGGCGGCATTCGAAAGCGCTCAATGAGAGAAGCCTAACGCAAACTTAAACAAATCAAATTAAGGTCACATGTCAGGTCACGGTCAAGTAAAACGTCAAAATCGAGGTATTTGAGTTTATGGACAATACTTGCCATCCGTGGCCTTCGATTGCGCCTATAATCACCCAAAGTGCTGTGCAAGGTATGATACATATCCCACATGAGCGAAAGTGAGATTGTTGGAAAACATCAAGGTCAAGGTCAGGTAAAAAAAGGTCACTACACACAAAATATCTACGAAAGTCATGCAGCACATGTTTTATGGATGCTTTTACGCGTAGAATTCCATAGTGGTAGTCATTTTACCACCTGACTTCATTTACGTGCAGTTAGTGTCAAGTTCAGGTCAAGTTCAGGTCACTGAAGGTCAAAATTTGAAATTGATAAATCGAAATACAAAAAGCCTGTTCCAGTTTTATCTATAAAAAACAGTGCTGGCATTTATTTGTCTGTATCCGGTCAATACAAGCAAAAAAACGCAATTTCAAAATATGAGTCATGATTTACACATGTTTTACACATATATGCCATAACAGTCAAAAAAGTTGATATCATTTTGAAATTTGGTATGGTAGTTGCCCATATGTCGTTATCTGACATATATTCCGTTTTTTCCTTCAATATCTTTGCAAAATTTGATTTTGTGAGCATTTTTTATTTTATTTTGTAAAAAAATTTGGGGTCAAAAATCTTTATTTTTTATTTTGAGATAACTGGTTTGTAGCCCTTGCAATTTTCTACCTTTAAGCGTTTTTCGATTGCATTTTCCTTCAAATGCAGCATTTGTACGGCCTGACAAAGTTTAGCCGATTTTGGTGTCAAAATCGTGTTTAATGACGTCACTAAATTCACTATATCTCAAGAAAATTCTGACGATTTTTTTATCTCAAAAGGTGTAAAAATGATGCCCGGATAGCTATCGAAAGTTTGGCGTCGATATCTGCATTAGCTATTGGGATATTCCTAATATTCCTAAGGGGAGGCTAAAAAATCCCCCCCCCCCCCCAGTGACTCGCGGGTTAAGTATGATATTGAACAGACTTTTATTCATGAGACCTTTGTACTTCAACAGGTTTTATTTTCTTCTCATTGGATAGGGGAGACCGGGGTCAAATGTAACACGGGACAATTGTAACAGTGGCCATAGTTACGAAACCCGCCGCCGGACGGTGCTGGCGGCACTACCGAATATGAACAGTCAGCTGCTGCCTTTCCTCACGGGGTTTGAAGACGGTGCGGCAAGTGAGTCGAGTGCTGTTCATAATTATATGTTTTTGAGAGTGTCTCGCAACTTCGATAATTTTTGAATATGATTATCTCATTGCTTTATCTGATTAAATACTGATGTTTGAGTTGGCGGATTGAGGATAATTGGCCGGAAATTGAGTGCCGTAGCTGAGCTGCCGCCCTAGCCACCCGGATTTGCGTCAGTTTCGTTTCGAAGATAGCGCCGCGTGACGGTAACAATTGTAAAGCCTATGCGTGATTTTCCGCAAATCACGTGCGTGTTATCCGTGTTGTCGGGATTTGCGTGACAGAGCAAGTTCAGCTGATATTAAATGCATTGGGTGAGCTACACTGGTACATCACGCAGATCCCGGATGAAACGTCAAGGAAATTCCGCAGACACGTCACGGACGGAACGATGAAAAGTTCAAAATTCTGAACTTGTCGTGTTTTCCGAGATTGCGTGTTGCAGGGTTTTTATCATTTTGCTTGATTTCGCGTATTGTAGTCTATAATAGACCTAAACTTGAATAATTTGTGCTGAGTATCGTGGCGAAAGATGAATGAAGAAGCATTGGAGCAAATTGTGAGTGTTGAAACTTGTGTTGAAGCTGGTAGATATTTATGCAGTGGTTTATCGATTAAAAAATGCAGTGGTTTATCCATTTTTCTTGTGTGATTTGCTTGACCGGCAGATCTCGGACGTCCAGGAAGTTCTGCAAACACGGAGAACACGCGCGTGATTTCCTTGACAATCACGCATAGACTTGACATTTTTGCTGGGGTCAAATGTAACAGTCTTGACCCCTATGGCCATACTATCAGTAACACGCCCATATTGGACCGGGAACCGAGCGTGCCTACACCTGCGCGAGCGTGAAGCTTGCGCCTGAGTCACCGGTGTTACTGCTGCTCGACACCCACGCGTCTCACCTCAGTGTGGAGGTCCTCGACCTGGCGAAGGACAGCGGAGTAGTTATGCTCACTTTTCCTTCTCACTGTTCCCACCGCCTACAGACTGCCTCTGGACAGAAGCGTGTTTGGGCCGTTTATGAGTAGCCTTTCCACTCACGTTGCGTTGATGAGAAGGAGCCCAGGAAAGAGAAACCAGCATCTACGATAACATTACATAACATCTATTCTCCTTAACACGCGACAACAAGACACTGGCAGAGCGCTCCGAAATGCCAACACACAATCACTGCCCAGGAACCGTATCACAAAATATCAACGCTCATATGTACCGACTATCACAAGATTATGGAATGCTCTCCCTGATCCCATTCGCAATGAAATATCCACCAAATAATTCAAAAAAGCAGTAGTACGACACCTGGGAACCCCACCCCCACCGACCTATTTTTCCCTCGGCAGCAAATCGGGAAATAGACTCCACACCAGGTTATGGGTTGGGCTCTCCACATTAAATGCACACCTATATTCTTTCCAACTTTCAGACACTCCCCTGTGTCAATGCGGCTTAACCAATGAAACTGTGTAACATTTCATCGTCAATTGTCACCTTTACCAAAATTCTCGTGAACATCTAATTGCGTCCTTTTCCGTTTATCTCAACATTGACTTTGCTTCCATCCATCCCTCTGAGCTAATACACTCACTATTGAACGGATCACATCTCCCGAGCGGTGGCGACCACGTGGTTGCCCATCACTTTCAAACTTTCTTCCTTCGATGCGGAAGATTTACGTAATGCGGTATTCGAGTTTGCCTGGCGGGTGATGTGGGGTGGGTGCGCAGACGGCGGTGGCGGCTGTTGCTGCGGGGCGTCGCATGTGGTGCGTGGCGGGATCCGATTCGGGCTGTATTTGTATTTGTTTTGGATGTCGAGAGGTGTCGAGATTTAAGCGGTTTCCGCTTTTGCACCGATCGACAGTTAATATGCAACTGTAACGTGTGTGTGTTTATTGAATCAATATATTTCAACTCAACTCAACGATATCTCACAGATCGTTTCGGAGGCTTGGGTATCGGCGTTCACCCCCATGTCTAGAGTGGCCTCCGGACAACAGGCATCAGTCCATACAATCCGAATATATTCACCGACGAAGACTTCGCACCGAGGGACGTTACAGACAGACCAAAAACGGGAAAGCCGCACCGCCAGCCAATCAGGCATCCGAGGGCGTGACTGCGGAAGACATAGCACTTCCTGCAAAGGCTGGTCTATCAGGTATCGGACAGGCTGATCCATCGATAATCGGACAGCCTGATCCATCGGAGATCGAACAGCCTGATCCATCGGGATCGAACAGCCTGAGTCATATGGATTGAACAGCCTGATCCGTCAGGGATCGAACAGCCTGGTCCATCGGGGATCGAACAGTCTAGTCCATCAGGGATCCAACAGGGATCGAACTTGGGGATCCAACAAGGATCGAAAGGGAACAACAGGAATCAGGGAGCAACAACCTGATTCATCAGGGATCAAACAGCCTGATTCATCAGGGATCAAACAGCCTGATCCATCGGGGATCGAACATCCTGGTGCATCGGGGATCGAACATCCTGGTGCATCGGGGATCGAACATCCTGGTGCATCAGGGATTGAACAGCCTGGTCCATCGGGGATCGAACAGCCTGTTCTATCGGGGATCGAACAGCCTGTTCTATCGGGGATCGAACAGACTGGTGCATCGGGGATCGCTTCGAAACGCTCACCCCTGAAGTGATTTGGCTTCTTCCCAAGGCAGGTCCAAGGAAACACATCAGTGCGGGACGGAGGAAGCGAAAGGTCGCAATTCTAACCGATACGCCAGAGAAGAGAGCGATAGAGCTAGAACAAAGTCGAAAGAAACGCCAACAAGCACCAAAAAGGCTCAACTTCAGCCAAGACAAGCACGAAGAGAAGAAGACAAAGAAATCCGACAGCAAGAGGGCTCAGAAGGCACCCAGAAGGGCAAGCAGCAGTGTTGAAGAAGAAGAGGACGTCTTCTACCTTGTGTGCGTGGAAAACTTCTAAAAAAGTCGATCCAAAGAAAGGT
>JAXIVJ010014202.1:5000-32500 GCA_036785665.1 Chirona hameri | reverse complement strand
GAGGGTGCGATCAAAGGTCAGACCCGAGGTGTTCCGTGCAGGCACGTAGCCAAGGGTAGGGCGGCGGGGGCGCCCCCTCCCCCTGGAGGCCAGGAGGGCCCTTTTTGGCGCGCGAGGGCCCTTTTCGGCGCGCGCAGCGCGCCGAAAAGGGCCCTCGAAAGAGCGTAGGCTCTTTCCTACACGAAGCGTGGTCTTTAGAGAGTTTAGAGAACTTCAAAGGCCCTTTAGGGCCACCAGGGCCCTCTCTGAAAGACCAGAGGGCCCTTGGACGTTTAAAAGAGCCCTGTACATGTCAGAGGGGCCCCTGGCCAGACCGAAAAGGGCCCCTGAGCGGGTCAGAGGGCCCCCTGAGCACGTCGAATGGGCCCCCTGAACACGTCGAATGGGCCCCTAGCCAGCACAGAGAAGTCCCTGGGCAAATTGTAGAGGCCCCTGAACATGTTGACAGGGCGACAAAGTGGCCAGCGCAGTCCTTTGCCAGGTCATAAGGGCCCCTGAGCAGGTTGGAGGGCCCCTGGATAGACCAGAGGGCCCCTGTGAAGTTAAGAGGGCCCCTGTGAAGTTAAGGGGGCCCCTGTGCAGGTCAGAGGGGCCCTGACCAGACCGAAAGGGCCCCTATGTGGGTCAGAAGGGCCCCTGAACATGCCGAATGAGCCCCTAGCCAGCACGGAGGGGCTCCAGGGCAGGTCAGAGGGCCCTCGGAGCATGTCGCAAGGCGACAAAGCAGCCAGCGCAGTCCCTTGCTTAGGTCGGAAGGGCCCCCTTAGAATGTTAAAGGGCCCCTGGAGAGACCAGAGGGCCCCTGTAAAGTTAAAAAGGCCCCTGGCAGATCGGAGGGGCCCTGACCAGACCGAAAGGACCCCTGGGAGACCAGAGGGAAAGGACCCCTGGGCGGGTAAGAAGGGCCCCTGAACATGCCGAAGTGGCCCCTGGCCAGCACGGAGGGGATATTGGGCAAGTCAGAGGGCCCCTGGCTAGACCGAAATGGTCCCTGGGCCGGTCGGAAGGCCCCTTGAACATGCCGGATGAGTTTCTAGCCACACTGGAGGGGCCCTGGGAAGATCGGAGGGGCCCCTGAGCAGGGGCGGCAGATTGCGGGGGCAGGGTATCCAAAATTCCCCCCAGTCGAAAATACTGGGGGCAAAGGGTAGTTTTGCCCTCCCCCCAGATTTTAGCCTGCTCAATTTGGGGGCAAAATGACCCTTCCCCTGCCCAGGATTTTCATTTGAGGGGGATTCTGGGTACCCTGCGCCCCGCAATCCGCCGCCCCTGCCCCTGAGCATGTCGGCAGGGCGACAAAGCAGCCAGTGCAGTCCCTGGTCAGGTCGGAAGGACCTCTGAACAGGCCGAATGGGCCCCTTGACACACAAGAGGGGCTTCTTGGAAGGTCAGAGGAGTCTCTGGTGAGACCGGAAGGGTCAAAGCACGTAGAAATCCCAGATGAAGATTAAATACAAAGAGGACTTACTCCACAATACAAATATTAAAAGCGGAGCTTTCGGGTATATTGTAACACCCTTCGTCAGGGTGCTACAATAAACCCGAAAGATCCGATTTTATTTTTGTCCTGTTGAGTAAGCCCTCTTTGTATTATATATATCACCCCACTCCACATCATGTCTTTTCGCTTCGCGGATCCCAGATGAGTCTCTGAACAGGTCGGAAGGGCGTAGATTAGGTCAGAGGGGCCCCTAGACGATCTGAAGGGACCTTGGGCCTTTCAACAGTAAGAATACAGTTGTACAGGGAATAAAACTCAAAATTTTCGCGCCGCTCCGCGGCGCAATTTAACTACAAATTCAATTATATGCGGGTTAGGAAAAAAAATCGTCAGTTTCTCGGCGCATTTATATGTTTTGTTGCTACTTTCCTATATTATTGGGCAAAATAGTTCACTTTAGCACTTTTCCCCCGCACTTTTAAACGCACAATATAGCAATTTTAGAAGTCCGCACCATACGCAATGCAACGCATTGATGAGAAAGCAACCCAGGGCATAATACTCAAAATTTCCGCGCCGCTCCGTGGCGCAATTTGTTCAAGAGTTCCAGGTCTTGAGCTTAACAAAAATATTCCAAGTTGGTATAGCTGATTCCAAATTCGTGTCGCTGGTTCCAAAGTTGATGTGGCAGTTTGCTAACTCCAGCTCCTAAACGTTGGTATGGCCCATGCCATACCTGCCATACTGCATTTTCCAGCCTTGTAACGTGCCTTTTCATGCGTTTTTTTTTTTGGGGGGGGGGGGCTTTCAACGTTTGGGAAGGGGCCTTTTCAACACTCGGGAAGGGGCCCTTTCGAGGCGCCGCCCCCCCCCCCCCTGGACGAAATCCTGGCTAGGTGCCTGGTTCCGTGTTTTCATCAGAAACGGGGAGTAAATGGTGATCGCGAAATTTGACAGTGAAGTTGGGGACGTTGCGAAGATTTTGGGCGCTTCCCAGCAGCATCAGTTGCGTTTTACCGGCATTTGCTTTCAATCGGCTGCTCGGAACCAACAATCGAGAGAGGCCAGGACCCGCTCCATCTTGCCATAAGTCAGTCAACGCTCAAGATATTGTTTTGATATTTGGTTTGGGCATCGTCCATATTTGGTTCTCCAATATATATTCCGGCTTTTTCATATGATTTGATATTTTATATGATTTTATGAAGAAGAAAAATGGAGAGAAAAAAAATGGAGAACACAAAATCCACAAAAGAAAAATTTCCAAACATGTTAAAAACCGGAATATATATTGGATAACGAAGTATAGACAATACTCAAACCGAATTTCAAGGCAATATCTTTAGTTTTGGCTGACTTATGGATACTTAAGTATGATGGGTCTGGATTTTGTATTCGACATTTCCAAATATGCACGCGCCACTTTCCCTCCTGTTACCAAAATACAAAATAGAGGAAACACGAACGGGGGAAACAACTGTTTTGTTGCTGTTGCAAGAAGTTATTTTTCGCAGTCAGTACCCATTTTTCATCGCCAGTTTCAGCGGATTTTTTTTTTTGGGGGGGGGGGGGGCTAATTTCTATTGCCGCCCCGTCGAGCGTGGGATGGGGGGATTTTCCCGTGCCCCCCCCCCCCCCCCACGGATCCGCCAGTGGCTGAACTACAATCTTATAATTGATATAGAAGTAGGTAAGATATGATGCCGTCATGCCATGCCGTCATAATATGCCGTCATCGGTTATACCACGACGTCATACCGTGTCGTCAAAGACATCATGCCGTCATGCCATGCCGTCATCGGTTATACCACGACGTCATACCGTGTCGTCAAAGATATCATGCCGTCATGTCATGCCGTCATAATATGCCGTCATCGGTATATACCACGACGTCATACCGTGTCGTCAGTTATACCACGACGTCATACCGTGTCGTCAGTTATACCACGACGTCATACCGTGTCGTCAGTTATACCACGACGTCATACCGTGTCGTCAGTTATACCACGACGTTATACCGTGCCGTAAGTTATACCATTCCGTGTCAATCCTTCCATTCCCGCAATCCTGCCATTTGAAACATACCGTCTGCATGTCATCAGGCGGTCATCCCATGCGATCCAATGCTGTATAGTCCAGACTGGTTAGTAATTCAGTTTTTTTGGAACGATTCAATCATGATTCATTTTGGAATCTGTTGAATGACAGTTCGATTCACTGATACAATTTTGAGAATTGATTCCTTCCGATTCAAAGAATCAAAACAAATATTTTAATCGATTCACGTTTGATTCAACATTTAAATATATGAGGTGAATTTATGTCAAATCAATCAAAATGGAAACATGCATATATATGATAATTAAAACATTGCTACAGCAATAGTATTTCAGTAGGTATAAATGAATGTAGCCACTGTGACTGCATGTGTATTTGCACAATTTACCAGTGTACTTGAATCGTTCAATCTTTTGATTCAATCAGCCTTGATTTGATGCGGGTTTTGATTCAATCACGATTCATGAATACAAATATCTGGTGGTGAATTAATTATGTTTTGATTCAATTCATTTTGATTGAACGATTCCAATCGATTCAATCCGTGTCGAATCAATAACCAGTCTGGCAGTATCGGTCCGGCAATAGCGCTGCCATTTTGCAACGTAAATAACAATCAGTTTTGGGACAGGACAGACAACTGTTTCGCTTTCGGCAAAGTTGTTTAATGTTAACTTGATGATAATTTGACAATGCATGCATCGTCAAATTGCAAATAGCTGCAGCTATTGCATGTTGCTATTTTATTAGTTACCAGTTTACGTAATGAAGGCAGCGAGCTGAATACATTAATGTTCTGAGCACGTGCTGTGAACGTGAAGACACCCACACCGCTCGTGGCTCGTATACGGCGGCGGCGGCGCTGGCTCGTCTGCAGGCTGCGTCCCGTTGCCCGAGGGCATATAGCCGGCACGCCCGGGCCACCGATCACCAGCTGACCACAGGACACCGGCGCCCGCGAGGTGTGGCATTTGGCAGCGTCTGTTGCTAGGTTAGGGGAGGGCGCTCTGTTACTGAGCGCGGCCGGCCGGCGCGGCGGCGGGCCCTATTCGTCTGCAGCCTATTCTCCCCGTCCCGCCGGTATCGCAGCCATTGTGTCCGGAGACGCCGATCGTGCCCAGATTGACGCAGAAGGCGCGACACCGCTGATGGTCGGACAGGCAACTGTATTGTCTGTGGCGGCTAGGTGACGGTCTGGTGGACCGTCAGTCTGAGGTCTGGTGGCAGTCTGACCGTCAGACGGCCAGTCAGTGAGCTGCCGACCGTCCTGGCGCCTGTCTGGTGGACCAGGGCAGTCTGAGGCAGGCACGTAGCCAGGATTTCGTCCAGGGAGGGGCGGCGCCTCGAAAGGGCCCCTTCCCGAGCGTTGAAAGGGCCCCTTCCCAAGCGTTGAAAGGCCCCCCCCAAACAAACACAAAACGCATGAAAAGGCACGTTACAAGGCTGGAAAATGCAGTATGGCAGGTATGGCATGGGCTATACCAACGTTTAGGAGCTGGAGTTAGCAAACTGCCACATCAACTTTGGAACCAGCGACACGAATTTGGAATCAGCTATACCAACTTGGATTTTTTTTAAAGCTCAAGACCTGGAACTCTTAAAGGAAATAGTTCACCTTCGGAATTTTTTTTTCAGAACACGATTTTATTATATTTTTTAATACAGTTTCCTTTTTTCTTTTAAAAAATGGTCCTACATCGCGCCAATTCAGGCCAGAAGGTTGTAAATTATTGATTTTATGGTGTGCGTTATTGGTCTGCGCATGCTCCATGGCAGTGCTGGCACTTTCAGACGGTGCGGTACATCATATATGCGCCGTATTCCTTCGCCAAAAAGTCAAATATCTTCGGCTGGAGAGTCTTTTCAGCCAAGGAAAGTTGCAGATAAGGATTTCTCAACACGGGCTACAAAACTGCTATTTCAGTTCAAAACCCATGTTGAAGGTGAACTATTTCCTTTAAACAAATTGCGCCGCGGAGCGGCGCGAAAATTTTGAGTTTTATGCCCTGGGTTGCTTTCTCATCAATGCGTCGCATTGCGTATGTTACGGACCTCTAAAATTGCTATATTGTGCGTTTAAAAGTGCGGGGAAAAAGTGCTAAAGTGAACTATTTTGCCCAATAATATAGGAAAGTAGCAACATAACACATAAATGCGCCGAGAAACTGACCGATTTTTTCCTAACTCGCATATAATTGAATTTGTAGTTAAACTGCGCCGCAGAGCGGCGCGAAAATTTTGAGTGTTATTCCCTGTACAACTGTATTCTTACTGTTGAAAGGCCCAAGATCCCTTCAGATCGTCTAGGGGCCCCTCTGACCTTTTCTACGCCCTTCCGACCTGTTCAGGGACTCATCTGGGATCCGCGAAGCGAAAAGACATGATGTGGAGTGGGTGATATATATAATACAAAGAGGGTTTACTCTACAGGAAAAAATAAAATCGGATCTTTCGGGTATATTGTAGCACCCTGGCGAAGGGTGTTACAATATACCCGAAAGCTCCGCTTTTAATATTTGTATTGTGGAGTAAGTCCTCCTTGTATTTAATCTTCATCTGGGATCTCACCGTGCTTTGACCCTTCCGGTCTCACCAGAGACTCCTCTGACCTTCCAAGTAGCCCCTCTTGTGTGTCAAGAGGCCCATTCGGCCTGTTCAGAGGTCCTTCCGACCTGGCCAGGGACTGCACTGGCTGCTTTGTCGCCCTGCCGTCATGCTCAGGGGCAGGGGCGGCGGATTGCGGGGCGCAGGGTACCCAAAATCCCCCACCCCTCAAATGAAAATCCTGGGAAGGGGAAGGGTCATGTTGCCCCCAGATTGAGCAGCTAAAATCTGGGGGGGGGGGGGGGGGGCAAAACCACCCTTTGCCCCCAGGATTTTCGACTGGGGGAATTTTGGGTACCCTGCCCCCGCAATCCGCCGCCCCTCCGACCTGCCCAGGGGCCCCTTCAGTCTGGCTAGGAACTAATCTGGCATGTTCAGGGGGGCTTCCGACCGGCCCAGGGACCCTTTCGGTCTAGCCAGGGGCCCTCTGACTTGCCCAGAAGCCCCTCCGATCGACCCAGCGACTCTTCTGGTCGGCCTGCGCTGGCTGCTTTGTCGCCCTGCCGACATGCTCAAGGGGCCCTCCGACCTGCCCTGGAGCCCCTCCGTGCTGACCAGGGGCCACTTCGGCATGTTCAGGGATCCTTCTCACCCGCCCAGGGGTCCTTTCGGTCTGGCCAGGGGCCCCTCCGATCTGCGCAGGGGCCCTTTTAACTTGCCAGGGGTCCTCTGGTCTCTCCAGGGGCCCTTTAACATTCGAAGGGGCCCTTCCGACCTAGCAAGGGACTGCGCTGGCTGCTTTGTCGCCTTGCGACATGCTCCGAGGGCCCTCCGACCTGCCCTGGGGCCCCTCCGTGCTGGCTAGGGGCTCATTAGGCATATTCAGGGCCCTTCTGACCCACCTAGGGGCCCTTTCGGTCTGGTCAGGGCCCCTCTGAACTGCATAGGGGCCCTCTTAACTTCACAGGGGCCCTCTGGTCTGTCCAGGGGCCCTCCAACCTGTTCAGGGGCCCTTATGACCTGGTAAAGGACTGCGCTGGCCACTTTGTCGCCCTGTCGACATGCTCAGGGGCCTCCCAACCTGCCCAGGGCCCCCTCTGTGCTGGCTAGGGGCCCATTTGACGTGCTCAGGGGGCCCTGTGACCCGCTCAGGGGCCCTTTCCGTCTGGCCAAGGGCCCCTCTGACATGCACAGGGCTCTTTTGAACGTCCAAGGGGCCCTCTGGTCTTTCAGAGAGGGCCCTAGTGGCCCTAAAGGGCCTCTGAAGTCCTCTAAACTCTCTAAAGACCACGATTCGTGTAGTAAAGAGCCTATGATACCGCGCTTCGCGCGGTCTCGTCGGCCCTTTTCGGCGCGCTGCGCGCGCCGAAAAGGGCCCTTCTGGCCTCCAGGGGGGGGGGGGGGGCGGCCGCCCCCGCCGCCCTCCCCTTGGCTACGTGCCTGGTCTGAGGTCTGGGCAGTCTGACTGTCAGACGGCCAGGCAGTGAGCTGCCGACCGTCCTGGCGCCTGTCTGGTGGACCGGGGCAGTCTGAGGTCTGGTGGCAGTCTGACCGTCAGACGGCCAGGCAGTGAGCTGCCGACCGTCCTGGCGCCTGTCTGCAGTAGACCGGGGACAGTCTGTAACATGCACAATCTACACCTTAAGCTCAATTTAAACAAGATAAAGTTAAATTTACAAAAGCTGAAGTTCGATTTAAAAAAGATAAAGTTCGATAAAAAATATAAAGTTCGATTTAAAACATAAAGTTCGATTGAAAAAAGAAAAGCTGAAGTTCTGTTTAAAAAAGCTATACCTACATAGTTCAAATTAAAAATATATAATTCGAGTTTAAATACTGGCGTTCGGAGCTGAATGTGCATAATATAAGCGGGCGAAAAAACTATTATAATTATACAATTGCGGAAAAAAATCTTTATGAATACAATCCGTGAACTTCCTGCTAATCATAACAAGGTGACGAACTCTTCAAGACCCTTATTCCTTTATACATATCAACAAGTCGCCTTCGGCCTTCCGATAGTGTTCATCGTGTGCAAGGCTAAAACAAATGGTTTCGTGGTTGTCGTCGAAATTAAGACCGGGGTTGGTGGTTGCTGTCCTGCAATATTCAAAATCACTGTGCAAAATGTGCGCAATTGGTGCCATCATACACCCTAGTGCACTATCAATACTGCCGGACTTTTTTCTGACTTCAATATTGAGCAGCACCCGAAAGCAGAAAACGGGATGTCGATGCATTGATCGAGAAATTTGACGTGCAAAAATCAGACTGGTTATTGATTCAACAGTCCAGGGGCGTCGACGCCTAACAGACCATTCAGACTAGACGCACCACTTTTTTGGACGTCCCAATGTGCCGCCACCGTCTAGGTGCCGCCCTCGACGAGGCGCTGTCCCATACCCAGGTGCCGTCACTGACCGGACGCCACCCAAGTCAGGTGCGGTCCCTCAAAAGATGCCGCCCCTTTAGCCAGGTGTCGACCCTTCAGCCAGGTGCCGCCCCCTCAGAAATATGCCGCCCTTCAGCCAGGTGTTGCCCCTCAAAAATATGCCGCCCCCTCAACCGGGTGTCGCCCCTTCAGCCAGGTGCCGCCCCTTCAGCCAGGTGCCACCCCTTCAGCAGGTGCCGCCCCTCAGAAGATGCTGCCCCTTCAGCCGGGTGTCGCCCCTTCAGCCAGGTGCCGCCCCTTCAGCAGGTGCCGCCCCTCAGAAGATGCTGCCCCTTCAGCCGGGTGCCGACACTTCAGCCAGGTGCCACCCCTTCAGAAAGGTGCCGCCCCTTCATCCAGGTACCGCCCTTCAGAAGGGTGCCACCCCTTCATCCAGGTGCCGCCCCTCAGAAAGACGCCGCCCTTCAGTCAGGTTTTGCCCCTCAAAAAGATCCCGCCCCCTCAACCGGGTGCCACCCCTTCAGCCAGGTGCCGACCCTTCATCAGGTGCCGCCTCTTCAGTTGGTGCCGCCCCTCAGAAGATGCTGCCCCTCTTGCCGGGTGCCGCCACTTCAGCCAGGTGCCGCCCCTTCAGCCAGGTGCCGCCCCTTCAGAAAGGTGCCGTCTCTTCAGCCAGGTGCCGCCCCTCAGCAAGGTGCCGCCCTTTCAGCCAGGTTCTGCCCCTTCAGCCAGGTGCCGCCCCTTCAGTCAGGTGCCGCCCCTCAGCCAGGTGCCACCCCTCAGATAGATGCCGCCCCTTCAGCCTGGTGTGGCGCCTTCAGCCAGGTGCCGCCCCTCAGACAAGTGCCGCAACGAATATTTGCCGTCCATATATCCTGATAAGGTGATGCCGTATCATGGCGGCCATGGCCCATCGATATGTCTGTTTGGAGCAGACTCAGGCTTAAGTAGTTCTAAAGGAAATAGTTCACCTTCAACATTAGTTTTAAACTGAGATAGCAGTTGTGTAGCCCGTGTTGGGAAACCCCTATCTGCAAGTTTTCTTGGCTGAAAAGACTCTCCAGCCGAATATATTTGAGTTTTGGCGAAGGAATGCGGTGCTGGCGAAAGAATGTTGTACTAGTTCTAGACCGGGCAGAGGCTATACCATCAGCCAATCAGCTTGCAGCTGGTGCTAGCAAGCGATCGCCGGCCGCCGGTTGGCACATCTCCAATGCGAGTCTATCTTTACGCGACCACTTTCGAATCCGATTGGCTGAACCATTGTTTACATTTGCGTGACGTCAAGACTCTGACTCAGAGAGTATGCATATAGTTTTGATAAACAATACAAATTTACGGCCTTCTGTCCTGAATCGGCGCGATATAAGGCCATTTTTGATAATATAAAAAGAAATTGTATTAAAAAATATAATCAAATCGTGTTGGAACAAAAATTACAAGGTGAACTATTTCCTTTAAAGGGAATACTTCACCTTTAACATGGGGTTTTGGACTGAGATAGCAGATTTGCAGAGCAGATCTAAAAATGGTTTGTGGTGAAAGAATTACCTCTCTACGTTAAGTAATTTCGACACAGGCCTAGTGGGCCCGATTTAATTCCCGCTGTTCCGGGCCACGATCGGGGAATGAACGCTCGCCGCCGCGCCGCCGGAGGCAGGTACACTCTCTGGCACGTAGTCTCTGGTCACGACGCCTCGTTAATATCCGCTCAGCCGCCCGGGCGGCGCGGCGGCCCCTTGTCAGAGATTGTACTTGGCGTCAGGCGGAGCGGGGCGGAGCCAGAACGCCAGCTGCTATCGTACGATTTCTCGTGAAATAGAAAGAGAAACTTACTTCTTTCTCCACATATATCCATCAGTTGTCCAAACCAAAGTCATATTCATAGTTTTGAGCTCAAGATGCACCTAATGGTTGAACTTCAAGACAACTTTCAAGGTGACCTATTCCCTTTAAAGGGAATGTTTCACCTTTCTGAAAGTTGTCAAATATACGCTGGTATATTTGCTGGCATTATACGCTGGCAAATATACGCTATAAAGTAAGAGCTGCTGAAAATGATGGCGATATTTTTCTCTCTCGAAAAGTCACTTAACTCTATATAAATTAAAGTGTTCGATTTGGGATGATAACGTCATTATTGAGCTGTAGACCGCCGCTGATTGGCTGGCGAGGTGGGATTCGGTGAAAAAGTGTCTGTCAGCCAATCAGCGGCGGCACTAGCCCAGACCCCATTTTGCAAATGGGAAATTAAATTGCTTAAACACGGCTAAGTTTTGGGGAAAATTACCAATTCGTATTTTCAACATTTCAATAACGACCAAAGATATGGCTATCTAAGTTCAAAACCAATACAAAGCATGGGTGGAGCTTTTCAGAAAAAGTTGATGGGGTAAAATGTCATATAGACTGGTTGTTTTTAATGGTTCAGGTGAAAATGTCCATTTCAACGCCAGGAAACCTTCAAATCTGACAAAAGTTGGTGGGACAAAACACAAAGTTGGTGGGGCAGTCGCCCCACCATTTGAATAGGAAATTCCACCCGTGATACAAAGGTGAAACATTCCCTTTAAACAACTCGACGTAGTAATTCATAGAACTTGAAAATGAATCAATAAGCTAACGGCTGTTTCCTTTTAACCAGGGGCGCAGCCAATGAGGGAGGCAAGGGGGCAATTGCTCCCCCCCCCCCTTACGGGTCACAGGGGGCCCCGCCGAGATTGGCCCAGATACCATTTGCATTAGCTAAATGACTTTCAAGAAGTCACAGAGGAGCCCTCAAACTAGGCAAGGGTCCCTCTGGTGCATGTCAAGGGCCCTCAGAGACACTGAAGGGCTTTCGAAGCCGGCCCAGGGGGCCTCTTGGGCATGTCCAGGGGCCCATTGAGCCCACCGAGGGGCCCACAAAACTGTCCAGGGGCCTCTCGAGCATGTCCATGGGCCCATTGAGACCACTGAAGGGCGCAAAAACATGCCCAGGGACCTTTCAAGCATGCCCTGGGGCCCATTGAGCCCACTCGGGGCCCCAAAAACCTGCCCAGGGGCCTCTAGAGCATGTCTACTTGTCCAGGGACCAATTGAGCCCACCCACGGCCCAACAACCCTGCCCAGTGGCCTCTCGAGCATGTCCAGGGGCCCAATGAGTATGTTCAGGGGCCTCTCGAGCCTGGTCAGGGGGCCATTATAGTCTGTTTTGGGGCCTCTTGAACCTGCCCAGGGGCCCATTATAGTTTTCCCAGAGGACCATCGAGTCTGTTCAGGGGCCTCTCGAACCTGCCCAGGGGCCTCTCGAGCTTGCCCAGGGGCCCATTGAGTCTGTTCAAGGGCCACTTGAATCTGCCTAGGGGCCATTAGTCTGTTCAGGGGCCTCTCGAGCTTTCCCAATGGTCCATTGATCCTGTTCAGGGGCCTCTCGAACCTGCCCAGGGGCTATTAAAGTCTGCTTGGGGGCCTCTCGGCTTGCCAAGGGGCCATTGAGTCTGTTCAGGGCCCTCTCAAGCTTATCCAGAGGGCCATTGAGTCTGTGAACGGGGCCCTCGAGCCTGCCCAGGGGTTGCTAGCCGTCGCCTGGAGCGCCTGCTATAGCTGGAGCGCCTGCTATCCGTGGTCGGCGCGGTCATAATGAGCGGTAATGTGTTGTACTCTGGCCCACCTGGTGCAATGTTTTCTTGGGTTTCAAAATGGTTATTTGATAAGTCTGATGCGTTTTTGAATTCGGGGGGGGGGGGGGTGATGGTAGTACAAAACAATTTAACAATTTTCCTCTCAGGAGAGTGTGCTGCAATATTTGTCAGCCAGGGGCGTCGCCGACGGGAGGGTCGGGGGAGGTCTGGGCAAACTCCCCCCACTTCTAGAAGGCGGGGAGGGTCGATCCCCCTCCACACACACACATTTTTTTAGAGAAAAAATAACAATTTATCGTAAAAATTGCCTTTGCAGTGCAGTAAAATTCCAACTATCTAGTGTCAAAAACTGGAAAATTTCGCTCCGCTTCGCGGCATGACACAAGTTTCGCAATTGCTTATACAAATTTGGAAAATGAGAAAAAGAATTAATTAAGTGTCTGGCTGAGGCTCTCCTTGACAGTAATTGCTGGTCCCAGGGCCCATACCCTTCATAAAATATTCACTTCTAAGTTTCAAGCAGGCTACCTGTTTAGCTAATTTCCCGAGTTCCGAAAAAGGCGACGCGAACGCAAAGACGAGGAGATCGGCCCCCGGAAGCTGCTCCAGCGGCGCACAATTCTCTGGACCGAAGAGCTAATAGTGGAAACAGGCCAGGACCATCTCCCCAAGCCATCTCACCCCACGGTCTGGTTCCAATATTAACATTTCGTTTTCCAGGACCTAAGATTAAAATTTTCACGCCGCTTCGCGGCGTCACATCGTCAGTCATCGTCATAATGAAGCCATAGTCATCGTCATCGGTTCGTCGTAACGCTGAATTGAATGAAGATAATTTTTAGCTTATTATCCTCTTCAAGGCACATCGCCTATATTTCTGGGTTTTATCAGGAACAACCGTAAAAATTTCGCGCAGCTTCGCGGCGCTAACTAACAAGTACATACCTACCTACCTTTATAACATGAAAATCCACATAAAAAAATGCTGCAAAGGCTTTAATACACGTATCAAAATGGGGGTACATTTTTTCTTCATTTCAGCCGCCCCGCACTCAAAAGCCGACCCCCACCTGTTGTCAGCTAAGATAGGTTGTATCTCCTGTACGTAACAATACAAATTAGTGATGCGCTCAGTACAATGCTTACTGAGGGTCCTGGTCCAATCCAGCTCATCACAAGTAGACGAAGAAAAATGTTAAAAAGGGGGCCTCACAAAATAAAGTGACCGAAATCCGTAGAGTTTTTCATATCCAGGGGTATTTCTTTTGGGGTGGGGGCCTCTCCCAGGTGCTTGCCCCCTTTCTGAAGGTCTGGCTACGCCCCTGCTTTTAACTACAATCAGTTCTCAATAACATGTTAGTAATTACGGGGAGTTAACTTCAAAGCAATTGACGGGAGCGCTGCCATTTTTTTTTGGAAGCACAGTTTTTAATCAGATTGCGCCAAACAAAACGCAACGCTTCCTTGTAGTTGTTTCGTGATGCTATTGTTATGCTTATGGTAGCCCCAGGGGGTGTCATCCCGGGATTCCCTATGTATCGGCTGCCGAGCGGCTCAGCATTATCGACGTCACTGGTGCTGTGGTCCAGTCGTGGCCAGCCCCGTCGCCGCAGCTTCGCTTTCGGGCGTTTTGCGGTCTTTTCACGGGTGTTGACGAGAGCGGCAATTTGTAGTCGTCGCCGTTAGATAAGTAAGTTATGTTGCAAGTCTATATTTGGAATATTTGGTTTCTTTAAAGTTTTTTTAAAAGCATATCTTGAACATTAAGCCAAACAATGCCATTTGCAACATTTCCAGACACAACGACGTATGGCCGTCTCACCCTCAGCCAGACCAGAGCAGCGTAACGCCGTCTCGCCCCTCAGCCGGGCCGGGCAGCGTATGTCCGTCTCGCCCCTCAGCCAGACCAGGGCAACGTATGCCCGTCTCCTCCCTCAGCCGGACCGGGCTGAGGGAGGGCAAGGCCGTCTCACCCCTCAGTCGGACCGGGGCAGCGAACGGCCGTCTCGCCCATCAGCCGGACCGGGGCAGCGTACGGCCGTCTCACCCCTCAGCAGGACCGGGGCAGCCTGTGGCCCTCTCGCCCTTATCCTGAAGAACCTGTATGCCGAAACAGCTAAGCTGTTGGACATATTACGGTGCGTCCCCGTGTCATCGGCTGAGGCTGAACGGAGCCTCAGCAGACTTCGCAGATTGAAGACGTGGCTGCGAAACAGTATGAGTGAGAGGCATCTCTCAGATCTCCTTGTCTGCCACATCTATCAGTCGCTGCTGGACCAGGTTGACGTGGAGAGGGTGGTGAAGGCATACGTGGCAGAGGACGATACTCGGAGGAGAGTGTTCGGTGATGGCTAAAAAGCACTAGGGTGAAATGTTCCGAAGAGCGGGAGTCCTGGAACGGTGTTACTCAAGGAGCAGCGTTCGTTCATGTATTCGGAGAGGATTCACTCACATGCCAGACGGCGGTAGTTCGGCGTGGCAGTGATGTATAAGTGACAATATAAGATGGGCATGCATTTTAAGCACGAATCTCTAGGAAAAACTGCACCGAGATGCAATCCAACAGGCAAATAATTAGTTATAAATAGATACAGCGGCGAACGGCTGCTCTAAAACCGTAATAATGTTTGCAGAACAGCCCGTCACAGACCACTCATGAGCCCAGTTGGCAGAGCGCCCCGCCGAAAACCTCAAAAATGTATCTGGCAACTGACATGGTGTAGTTGACTCCCTTCAGCGCTTGATTTAACATATTGCCAGGATGACCTTCATTCAGCGGCAGCGACGACAATGCACCTAATTTAATGGACGAATGCCCAAAAAGATTTGTTATACCTACTTTGGAGTTGGAGCTGGACGGGCTAGTTAAACTTACGGTCACGAAAACCCTACGTACCGAAATGTTAACGAAGAAAAGATAAGATACGATCGGCTGTTTACGGTCAGGTATGGTATCGAAATTTCGCTTGACAAAAACCTGGAAAGATACGAATTTTAACGTGTATGCACCTCCTGCCAGGTGCCGCCCCCATGCTAGGTGCCGCCCCCCGAGCAAAAAGTCGCACCAGTTTTTTTCGCGTGTCGACGCCCCTGTTCAACACTGATTGAATAGTTTGGAATCGTTCAATCAAAATTCCTTGAATCAAACAATGATTGATTCACCACCAGATCTTTGGATTCATGAATCGTAATTGAATCAAAACCCGCATCAAATCAAGACTGATTGTATCACAAGATTTAACGATTCTTAAAGGAAATAGTTCACCTTGGAAATTTTTACCCAACACGATTTGATTATATTTTGTAATACAATTTCTTTTTATATTGTCAAAAATTCCCTTATATCGCGCAGATTCAGGACAGAAGGCCGTAAATTTGTATTGTTTATCAAAACTATATGCATACTCTCTGAGTCAGAGTCCTGACGTCACGCGAATGTAAAAAATGGTTCAGCCAATCAGATTCGAAAGTAGTCGCGTAAAGATAGACAGACTCGCATTGGAGATGTGCCAACCGGCGGCCGGCGATTCGCTTGCTAGCACCAGCTGCAAGCTGATTGGCTGATGGTATAGCCTCTGCCCGGGCTAGCACCAGTACAACATTCTTTCGCCAGCACCGCATTCCTTCGCCAAAATCTCAAATATATTCGGCTGGAGAGTCTTTTCAGTCAAGAAAACTTGCAGATAGGGGTTCCCAACACGGGCTACAAAACTGCTATCTCAGTTTAAAACTAATGTTGAAGGTGAACTATTTCCTTTAACGATGCAAGTACACTGGTAAATTGTGAAAATACATACAGTCCCAGTGGCTACTTTCATTTATACTGAAATAGTATTGCTGTAACAATGTTTTAATGATCATATGTATGTATGTTTCCATTTTTATTGATTTGATATAAATTAACCACATATATTTAAATGTTGAATCAAACGTGAATCGATTAAAATATTTGTTTTGATTCTTTGAATCGGAAATAATCAATTCTCAAAATTATATCCGTGAATCGAACGGTGATTGAATCATTCGATTCCAAAGTGAATCATGATTGAATCGCTCCAAAAAAAGTTGAATCAACAACCATTCTGGCAAAAATGCACATAGAGCTTTCCATTGTCACATTGAGTATCTCCCTGTCATCATTGGTTCGGAAAATAACCACTAACCTGGGCCTTGTTTCATAAAGCGGCGTAACCTACGAACCTACGTAGTTGACGCCGATTTTGGCGTAGCCTACGCCAATTCCGTTTCATAAAGAAATAACCGGCGTAGGCTACGCCATTGAAACCACGCCGCTTCATTTACGTCAAAGCACCGAATTATTCGTAAGTTACGGCATTTGCGTTTCATAAAAGGGCGTAGCTTATGTCAAATAATATTTCAGAGCCTTGATTTTCGGTAAAAAGCAACGCAAGGATTTGTTGCGTTGTTTTAGTGCTCCGATGGCCTTGAAAGTTGTTTTGATTGCATTGCTGGCATATTTTGTGAGCCTGGCGGCGGTATTAGAGGCTGGTGTGATGATTTTACATTGAAACTTCTTCAAGAGCATAGCAAGATATTAATGTGAAGCAAGAAACTGAAGTATTAGTTGAATCTCTGAAGAATTTGAGTGTCTCAAATACCATGTGGACCACCTCATGACATACATGTGTTTGTAAGAATTGATTTATAATTCACTGTAGTCTCATATCATTTGTGCAATGTTGTAATAGATGGCAAGCATTGTTTTCAATTAATTAACATGATTTACAAGACTTCTCTGACCAGTAGTAGTGAGCAAGGTGATAGCGTAATGCCGACTGGCAGTTGGGTATCATACTTATGGTGATTTGTCATGGTTATTTGTATTGTGGTTCTTTTGTACATTAGCCACACTAATAATTTGAACATAACATGTAACATTTATTGACCATGATACAGGGAGACACAAGCATGGCTCACAGGTAAGTAAGCCACAAACATACAAGTTCACCAGTTCAAGTTGTTTTATTTTCATGAGTTCATGTTTTTTAGGTAAGCTGTGAATTGGCCAGGTTAACATGTATACTGCAAAAAATGCTCACATTTCATGCCTTGCCTGAGTTGTCAAAACTCACTCAGTAAAACTCACATTTATTTAGTATTTATCATGCAATACCAAGGCGAAACTCAAACAAGGATGAGTTTTGCCTGAGTATTTACATGAGTTGTCATAACTCACGACAGTAACACTCAGGCCCTTACTAGCAAAACTAACCCTTACTAAGGTAATAATCATGTAATGCTAAGCCCGCCCTAAGGTAAAACTCATGCAAACTAAGGTGTAACTAACCCTTACCAATGTCAATACTCAGGAAATGCTAATGCAAGCCAAGCCTGGGGTTAGTTTTATTTCTCTGGCATTACCAATGCTAATACTAATATGATTACTAATGCAATACTAATGACCATCACACATTGGGCATTACAGCAGATACTGTGGTGAGACATAGATGTGTTGATGCTGCAATCTTCCCCACTGATATACACCTTCCCAAATTTTGGTCACCATGCATCTATGGGTGCATGATGACCAACATTCCTAAACCTATCCATTACTTTTGTAAACTGTGGTTGTCAAAGACCAAAGTTGAAAATTCAGACATCTCATTTCAGTCAGCTAGTGCCTCAACATTTTATTCCAATCATTAGTTATTCATAGATTTAGCCAGTAATAATATATTTAGCTAGAATCATCTATGTCATGTCAAAAATGTTGATGTCATGTCAAAAATCACATCACGCAAAACTTACTAAGCCTATTGTATATGTATGCTGAGTGCTTGCCATTTATTATAGCATATTCAATTGCCTCTTGCAAATGCTAATGTGACCAATGTGACCAGTGAACAGTGACTTCTTCTGGAACAAACATTATCAGTTGTCTGCAGCTGGTGAGTGAAATTGGTAGGAAAATGTCTGTTCATGCCAAGCTGCAGTTAAGAGTGGATGAAAGCTGAACAAATCTGGATATTGGGAGCAACACTGTGATGGAAGGCCAATGTAAGATACAGTTGAAGCTATGAGCAAGGCCTTGAAGACAAGTGCCGCCATGGACCTGTGTGTTGAATGAGATCATCATTGAGTTTTCACCGAATTAAGGCAAATTACGGAAATTTTCAAGGCACTTTTTCTGACATCTATACTGACTGCTGATCAATAAAGGAGTCAGTGTCTGAGTTTGTGTGTTTTGGTGGCGTGGCTGAACACATCAATTTGTTGTCAGTGAACTTCTTATTAGATAAGCCATCTGTCATCATGACATGCCATGACGTGTCATCATGACTTGTCATCATGACGTGTCATCATCTTAGCTTCTCATCTGTTTTATGTGCTGCCATCTATACACTGGACTGTTTCACACTAACCACAATTAGATCAGTAAATCCGCATGATTCATGCATGCCATAGCCCATATAAGTCCGTAATGGATTGGATTCATATTTCATACATTGCATCATGCAGTGGCGTACCGAGTATCAGGTCATGCAGGTCATGACCTGGTCCTTTGGACCCGAGGCGCCCATGCAAAGCTGGCGCCCCTCCGATCGGTCACGACGCCCCTCTGGCCAGTGACTGCGCCACTCCGGCCAGTGAGGACGCTCCCCGGCCAGTAACGTCACTGTTGCGGCCAGTGACAGCGCCCCCGGCCACTGCGCCCCGGCCAGTGAGGGCGGCGCCTCTCCGGCCCGTGACAGCGCCCCTCCAGCCAGTGATGGCGCCCCTCCGACTCCGACTAGTGACTGTCCCTTTTCGGCGAGTGACGGCGCCCCTCCGGCCAGTGACTCTTCTTCCGCATGGTGCGGAAGGAGAGGCGGTCGAATTCGCCGGATCTAATACGCAAACACAATCGACAAACAATGCTTTGGCCGACCTCAAATGAAGATGCAGGCAATAGTCTCGACGGTGGCAGGTTGCAGGCGCGGATCCAGGATTGCAGTCAGGGGGGGGGGGGGGGGTGACATACAAAAAGTTGCGCCCAACAGGCGCGTTTGTATGGCACGACATGGGCGGGACCCGGGCTCAGGGGGGGGGGGGGGGGGGGGGCGGGGGCGGGGGCGGGGGCGGGGCCCAGCCCCCTCTGCCTGGATCCGGGCCTGGATTACATATATATATAAAGTAAATCTGTCTCGCATCGTTTTGCGTTGCGTGCTGGCAAGTGGCAATATGTCCGATTCATTTTTTAGACGAAGATTTCTGTTGGTGGTTCTATCGGCATTATCGCCATGACTGTTCACATGCAATAGAAAGCGTATTATTAATTTGATTTACTAGTAATGTATTCATTAAATAAGAACAAAACACGAGAATCACGCGAGTTTTTCACTAAACCCACATACGTGCGGGCTTTAAATTCTCACACCGGATACGTGGGCTCGATAATGGCAGCTCTAATGGCTTTCGCCTGGGTCCAGAAAATATTTGTTATTTATTTACTCAGAAACGATATTTTAACATTATTTATTTTACAAATATTTGCCGATGATATATAATAACAAATATTTGCCGAATATAAACCGATGGGTATTGGACAAATGTTGCCACCCCCGTCAATGGCGTTCGGCTGAGACCCCAATACAAAGCGAATTATATCTGTACCTGATTTTGCGTTGTTCATATGCCCCTGTGACTTCTCACAACCATCGTCACAACTTCAGCGTGGAATTCGTCACTGCACAAGTTTGGACAAGGATTCAGCGCGTCGCACAGCGCACTGTACTTCCCCAGCGCCACTCGCGCGCAGCGCACTGAATGACTGAAGCAGAGGTGAAAAAAGTGCCAGCCTGTCACCGACGGAGGGTCAGGCTGACTCATTTTTTTTTGCCATTTTTCACCATTGCATTAATACAATTTTGTTAGTCATGACGGTCAAAAGAAGGCTCTTTAAAGTCATCGATAACAATAAACAAGCCTATGTCGGTGCCAACACAAAATAATATGCCATAGGCCACATGTAAGTTATTCGGAAACATCCTAAAACATAAGTAAATGGTTATTTCTTACTTCTTACAAAAAAGCCGACCAACGCATTCGACATAATTAAAAACTACTTTGAAACTAATTTGTAAACCCGAACTTCAAAATATGTTTCAACGCCACTGACTAGCAACAATGTTATGTACAGCAGGTGTCTCTAGTAAGGTGTCTCTGGCAACGCATTTTGGTAAGAATTACGAAAACAGACAAATGATTTCAGTCCAGTAGACAAATAGACTAGTCATGTAATTACACAACTAGTCATGTAATTACACAATAGGCAAAATTTCGTCACGTAAAGAGCTAGAGAGGCGAGGACTGTTCTTTATTGGTAAGTGAAGATGGCACACTTCGGCGACGATACATTTTTGTGCCTCGTTATCACCGTACCCTCGAGGGCCTGTCGCACGTTGGACGATTGCCGGACAAAATTGAAACCGGACTTTCGTTGTACAGCGCATATGAGGGCATCTGCATGGAACGGATCCGGTCCGTTCCACCGAACCTGCAGCTCCTTTGCCGCATTAGTGTGGTCCATCTGGCGGTGCACACCGAACACCTCTTGCACTGCACTCGCCATGCTCTCCACCACGCTCTCAGTTGGATGGATCATCCAAAGGCGGCACACCAGGTCTATGTACCTACGTACCTCGGGAACACTGGTCTGGCTCTTCCACAGTACCTTGAGGAGTGCCTGGTTGCTCATATTCTGGTCGCAGCGACGAAGCACGGCGATGGCGGCCTTTACTTCTTGTGTTGACGTTCGACATGACGCCGGAATGATGGGCGAGCCACAAGACGGTCGACTGCTTTTTGGATAGCGTCGGCCGTATGGGATGGGCTCGACGCGCTGGATCGGTGGCGCTCGAGGTTAGCCACCTCCTTGACGTCGAGCATAGCACCCATCAGCGACTGGTTGTCGGTGCCCATCGTTGAGCCGGCAGAGTTCAAACCATTCCGCCTGTGACGCAGATGTCGCGCCATAATCTGGCAGAACTCGATGGCGTCCGCTGCCTGAAAGAATGTAAAACAAGGAATGAGTATGTAACTTACCACCCGCTTCTACTCCGTGCCCATACGATGCCCAGGACTAATAAGCTACACAAACAGCTGAAGAAGAAATAATGAGTAAACGTGCATATTTCTATATAATCCAACGATGTAGGTTGACATACAGCAGAACGTCATAACTGCATGTTATATGGTCACTAAGCACAATTTAACGACAAACATTGATGTAATATTTTACGTTGTCATCGCAATACAGAAAAACATGATTATACCGATATGCGAATACTGAAGACATAAAGACATAAAGACATAAAAGAAAAGTGCAACAAAGAGCCTCTTGGGCCCATCCGAGGTTGCACCCCCCCCCCCCATCCCCCCCCCCCCCTCCACCAGTCTCGCCCCTTCAAATCACCTTACTCTACCTGCATAAAAGAAGGCTAATCCCACGAGTATTTATGAACTAATCCCTTCTCTGTAAAGTATTTATCTAATCTAATTTTGAAGGAAGCAAGTGTCACTGCATCAGCGACATCCCCTGGTAGCATATTCCAATGTCCTACAACCCTTCTACTGAAAAATGACTGTCGTAGCCTAGTCCTACTTTGTTTCATAATGAGTTTATGCTGATGACCTCTACCTCGATTTTCCCTATTGAACTCAAACATACCCTTTAAATATCCAGAATGCTGACTATTTACAAATTTGAAGACTTCAATTAGATCTCCTCTTAGCCTTCTATATCTAAGTGAAAACATACCCAATTTCCTTAATCTATCTTCATAAGGTAAACTACCAAGACAATTAATCATTTTTGTTGCCCTTTTTTGAACTCTTTCTAACAACCAGCAATCTTTCTCATATGTTGGAGACCAGGCTTGTACACAATACTCCAAATGTGGTCTAACGTATGCACAATACAGTTTTGTTATTACCTTTTCACTCTTGTAGGAAACATTTCTGTTAATGGCCCCTAGCATTCTAAGTGCCTTTTTCCTAGCTTCTACAACCTGGTCTGACGCTGATAGTCTATTGTTTACCACGACACCTAAATCTCTTTCCTTTTCAATCTGCTCCATTTTCTGCCCACCCATTTCATACCTATGTTTACTGCTAACCCGTCCAGCGTGCATAATCTTACATTTACTCAAATTGAATTTCATCTGCCATGCTTCAGACCACTCAACTAGCTTGTCCAGATCTGATTGAAAAACATCCTGATCATGTTTTCCTCTAATAATCCTGACAACTTTTAGATCGTCTGCAAATTTCAAGACTTTGCTGTCTATACTGTTCTCAATTGCATTCACAAATATTATAAAAAGCAATGGGCCCAGGACTGAGCCCTGTGGAACCCCACTGAGAACCTCCTTCCATTGTGATTGGCACCCATTCAATATAACCCTTTGCTGGCGTCCTGAAAGCCACGTTTCTATCCAATCCAGAATCTTGCCCCTGATCCCATGAATTTTAAGTTGCAACCCCAGTCTTGTATGGGGGACTTTGTCAAATGCTTTACTGAAATCAAGAAAAGCTACATCTAGCTGTTTACCCTGATCAACGCTATCTGTTGCAACATCCAAAAACTCCAGAAGATTAGTTAAACAAGAACGGCCCTTCCTAAAGCCATGCTGTGTATCTTTGATGAGTTCATTTTGCTCCAAGAATTCAACAATCTTATCTTTGATGATTGATTCAAGCACCTTGCAGACTAATGAGGTCAGACTAACTGGTCTATAGTTTTCCTCTTTACTTCTATCTCCCTTTTTATGAATAGGAACAACATTTGCTCTTTTCCAATCAAGTGGAATTTTACTATCTGCAAGTGATTTAGAAAATATTATGGCTAATGGAACCGACAACTCCCTTTCAGATTCTCTTAAAAGTCTAGCATGGATTTCATCAGGTCCTTCTGCCTTGTTAGGCCTTACTTTCTTTAGATATTCTAGAACAAGTTCACTACTTATGCCACCTAGCTCTCCTATAGTCTCCTCTGTCTCTAGCTCAGGCTGAAGTGCTGCAATACTACTCTGGTCCTCGATAGTAAAGACAGATTGAAACTGATCATTAAGCACTTCAACCATTTCACTGTCCTTGCTAACTAACACATCATCTACCTTAAATGGACCTATATTTTTGGAAACTGTACTTAACTTATAAAAACTGAAGAACTTCTTACTATCTGCATTACAATGTCTAGCTAAATCAAGTTCCTTTGCCCTTTTAGCTGCTCTGACCTTTTTCTTAACTGAATTTCTTGCATTCTGGTAGGCCTTCTGATTTATATCTAGTGAAGATCCCTTCAAAATGCCAAATGCACTTCTTTTAGCTTGTATAGCACTCCTTACTTCTGGGGTAAGCCAAACTGGATTGCCCTTGGTTCTGTTACGTTTGTGCCTGAGGGGTATATGCCGATTTTGAATTTGGCTTAATCTAGCTTTGAAAACATTCCAGGCCTCACATGCATCTAAACCTGCCAACTCAACGTTCCATTTTATCTGTGCGAGGTCATTTCTAATACCATCAAAATCAGCCCGGCTGAAGTTTGGAACCATAATAAGGTTATCTTTGGGCCTCATTTCTGATGAGATATTGAATTTAACCATATTGTGATCACTGGTTCCTAGACCTGCACAAATACTTATGTCACTAACTAGATCACTGTTGTCTGAGAATACAAGGTCTAGAATGGAGCAATGTCTGGTTGGCTCTGTTACAAACTGATGCATGAAAAGCTCCTCTTCAAAGATTTGCCTATACAACCTACACTCATTTGTTTCCTCTGCTATACTTTCGTATCCTCTTAAGTTAAAATCTCCCATAATAAGACACTGAGCCCGAAAGTTCCTACGTATTTCTTCACAAATATCTTGGTCTGTTTCAGCTTGGGAGTTCCTTGGAAGATTCCCTGGTCTGTAAAATGCACCTATCCTCAACCTTCCTCTGTTTCCTGTACCAATTTTAATGTCAAGCCAGATTGATTCTACTTCTTTTACTTTACTAGAATCATCAACTCTAGTAGTGCAGTACAAGCTATTTACATATACAAACACTCCGCCTCCCTGCCGTGATTCTCTGCAGTATGAGAACAGGTTATACCCTTGTAACTCGAAATCCTGTAGCCTATCCCTATTATACCCCTCACTAACCCATGTCTCGGTTACACAAATTATATCAGGCTTTTCAAGGGCAACATAACACTCAAACTCATCAAATTTAGACCTAATACTTTGGGCATTCAGCAACACACATGTGATCTTATACTTTGAGCTGACTCTACTAATTCTGAGGGAATTATGATCTACTGTCCTATTCTGACATGAACTTCTACCAATGCTTACTTCTTGATGCCCTAGTACTAGCGTCCCTGAACCCCCCCCCCCCCCCCCTCCTACCTAGTTTCCCTGAATGACACTTCTGTAGGCATCTCCCAAAGCCCTTGCCCCCTCATCCGATAAGTGAAGCCCATCCTTCATATAGTACCTATGCCACTCATAGAACTGATCCCATAAGTCTACATAACTAAGCCCCATAGCTGAACATAAGTTCTGAACTGAGCTGTTCACAGACAGAGCTCTCGAGTACCACTCCTCACTGGCTCCACAGCGAGGGAGGATGCCAGTCACAATGACTGGTTTCCTGGACTCCTTCAACCTCTGCAGCAGGCTCCGGTACTCCGCTACTATTCTCACACTCTGCCTAGGTCCTATGTTGTTCACCCCCACCTGTATTATAACTGTCTCCGGGCTACTCCTACCCAGTTCTGCCTCAATGACAGGGCCCATATCAACTACTTTTGCCCCCGGTTTAACTATACATTTGTCCCTCTTCCCACAGAATGTTCGCCTTAAGGGCCTTACCCTTGAGTCCCCAACCACTAAATGCTGAATCTGTACCTTGTCACTTTCAGCTGCTGACTCTAACGCACTGAACCTATTTGCTAGTGTAACCTGCTGATGTTCCCTGGGGCTGTACTGCCTGACTCTACCCTGAACTTTTGTCCATCCCTCCTGATCCCCTTCCCTCTTCCTCCTCCAGATTCTGCTACCACCCTCCATTACCCAGCACCCCTCCTCATCCTTACTGTCTGTGGCCCTAGCATTACTTTCCACAATGTTGGGTCTCCAGAAACGTGACCCTCCAACACACTTCCAAACCCCAGCCGCACTATCCACCTTTGCCTTATCCTCCTCCCTTATGCCCCTATCAGAACTACCACTGGTCCCTGATCCTGTAGGCTCCTTTTCTGACCCCCTAACCACAATCTGCGCATACGTTCCTTGGTCAGGAGCTACACCCTCTTGCGGCTCATCTCTACACCTACACTTACTTAACTGCGCCTCAAGCTCCGCTACTCTAGCCTGGAGGGCCTCTAGCTCTGCTACCTTCGCCTGCATCCTAGTCATGCTCATTTGAATACACTAGTAACTTAGGTATATAACTTAGGTACTATGCACTTTTCAATACTTTACTAACTTAACTTAACTTTTTTTGTTTTTTTTTGTTTGTTTTTTCTTCTTCTAAACCTTAACTAGATCTAGGTAAAGCTAGTAACACAAATCAGCTATGAGTGCACCTAATACTAGACTAAATATCTAATCCTTAAATAAACTGAATACTAAATACACCTTAATTATCCCTAATTTTCTAAAATATCTACTTATCCAACCCTGCAACTAATAACACAAAAATAAGACTAAGACAATTTTGGCGCACACAAGCTAGAATGAAAAGTCCTTTAAAAAGCAAGTAAGAGGTAACAGCTAACTATGCATGCTTAAAAATAATACTTAAACGATCCACAAAACTAAATATCTAATCCTTATATCTAAATATAATGTGGTTGCTCAAAAAATACACAAAACAACAGAGCTATCCAACAGCTACTTAGCTTGGCTAAAGTAGGGTTCAGAAGGGGAACGTGATTTGATTTTTTATAAACTAGATCTAGGTAAAGCTAGTGACACAAATCAGCTATGAGTGCACCTAATACTAGACTAAATATCTAATCCTTAAATAAACTAAATACTAAATACACCTTAATTATCCCTAATTTTCTAAAATATCTACTTATCCAACCCTGCAACTAATAACACAAAAATAAGACTAAGACAATTTTGGCGCACACAAGCTAGAATGAAAAGTCCTTTAAAAAGCAAGTAAGAGGTAACAGCTAACTATGAATGCTTAAAAATAATACCTAAACGATCCACAAAACTAAATATCTAATCCTTATATCTAAATATAATGTGATTCCTCAAAAAAAATACACAAAACAACAGAGCTATCCAACAGCTACTTAGCTTGGCTAAAGCGGGGTTCAGACAACAAGAAGTTCAGTTTAGTTTACAGCCATGCGAATACTTTAGTTCAGGTGCAGCTGCAAACTGACATCAAATCACACATTATCACTTGTTAACAAAACTGTCAAAACTAAGTATGATGATTTTGGCAATACAGCAATACGCAACACCCAAATATTAACTTTCTTGGCTTCCATGATTTCCGAAAAAAATGAAAAGGTTAAAAACGAACAATATTTTCAGGTGAAACACGAACAGCTTCTCAAAACTGGACCAATGTCAAATGCAGGACTGTTGGTAAACATACAAATACAGCAGCTGATAGACATGTGCTTACCACTGCTTTGTCCTGTGCATGGAAAGACAGCGTAGGCCAGGTGTCGTTCATGTCCGCCTGGGGTCGCACTTCGTCGACGGCCGCTTCTTGAAGGACGTCAGCCATTTGACGCAGACGGATGATCGCACGGCCGAATTCGGCCATTCCCTCCCACGGCAGAATCTGCACGTTTTGCAGCGCCCGGCTTCCATCAGCCACCACCAGATAGATGTCGTGCAGTGAGGCTACTCTCGCGACAAAGCGAGCATCTGTGGATATGTCATTTGATTACGAAGCGCTTTAGAATGCACTAATGCCACAGTATTATTTATCAAACACAGTCCTTACCCACAACTGCGAACGAATTCTTCCCCACGCTTAATGCAACGCATGCATTATTCGTTATCGTCATACATCCAACATGAATCAAAACAGAGCAAAGCTTACAGACGACCAGAGTTGATATAATGTTATATAAATGAGACACATAGCTATCAAACCATGTAAGACAAATCAGTATGGACAAGTACATATTGAAATGGTATGTGTGCGTGTGCGCGTACGGGAGTACGTGAGTACGTGGGTGCGTGGGTGCGTGCGTGCGTATGTGTGTTTGTGTGCAAGTAAGATAGCCATATTAAGTACCCACCTCGCAAGACTTGCAGGTCCTCCTTCAGCTCTCGCAAGACGTTCGCTCTTTTCTCGGAAGCGACCCGCTCTCGCAGGGCGTGCATCATGGGAGGCACGTTATTTGCAAACGTGTGCAGAACTGCTGAAGCGTGCGGAGCGAAACGTGTCTCCGACCACAGCTTGGGATGGAGCA